>QOKR01000117.1:0-30657 GCA_016880985.1 Phytophthora idaei | reverse complement strand
AGGGGGGGCGGGGTGGGTGGGGGTGGGGGGGGGGGGGGGGGAGGAGTCTTCGGGGTGCCGAGGAGGGGAGCAGCTAGCATGAAGCGAACCTATGCGACTTGTTACTATCCACATCACGCACGACGCGACCTGGTTTGCGTTTGCCGGCGACGATGAGTTCACGTACAAGCGACAACTTGTTAGATATCATGAAGCAGAACCTGAGAGAAGCCAAACTCCCGCTGCCCGTAGCCAAGGCAATCGGTCACTTCTGCTGCATCAGTACAGCAGCAGCAGGCGCAGCGGCGGTAGGTGCCGCAGCCTACACAACCTTCGGCGAAGTGGCGGTGGTAGCTGTTAGAGCGACGTCCAAGTTAGTCTTGCTGATGCGGCCGTTGGAGGCCGGTATAATTGATCACTAACAGCACGGCGCCAGACTCACGGGTGATCTTCTTGGCCATTTTGCTGTAGAATGCGTGACCCGAAGTTGAGGGCTCTTTGGCTTGAAGGAGGATAATATAAAATAGAGACGGCTACGGGTAAACGTTATGGATGTAATTGCAAGAAAATTATCAAACAACTATGCCGCTGCTATGTAGTTGTTCGCTTGACTTGGGTTTAAGCCCGCACTACGATTATGCATTGCCGTCATTCTTCCTTAAATGGGCTGTACCTTCAGTGTGCTCGCAACCTCGGTGCCTTCACCTTACCAAGTTCGTCCGCACTTATCGAGTAAGTGTGCCTAACATATTGGTTTTGTAATGCAACTTATTTGTGAAGTCGCGACGATTCCGGACAATTCCGGAAATAAGTTGGAGTAGAATACACCTAACCCTTTCGCGACCTTATTGGTCAAATACAATATTTTCACTTGCTCTTGTCCTACAATAATACCGAAGGAGGAAACAACATATTTACGTAAATATTTTTGGGCACAAAGTATTTACGTTTAGCTTCACGCAAATGCCAGTGCCGAAAACATTTTATTTTCACTTTTTACTCCTTTTTTTTACTACGGTACCCTTTTCTCCTCAATAGAAGCCTCGCTACTGTCCCAAATCTTCCCTTTCAGATCCGAAATCATTTCCGCCACCCCGCAACAAAAAATGGCGATGGCAATAGGGATGAAGAGCATCACGGGCGACGCGCACTTCTTCGAGGAGAGCATGAACCTGGACCGCATCCGCAAGCTTCTGGACAACAAGCTGGGCGTCGCAGGCCACAGCGAGAAGCTCGAGGCCATGAAGGCTTTGCTAGCCAGTATCTCCAAGGGGGAAGACGTGTCTCCATTCTTCGCTGACGTGGTGAAGAACGTGATCGTGGCCAGCGTTGAAGTCAAGAAGCTCGTGTACATGTACCTGGTTCACTATGCAGACGCCAATGCGCAGTGCCGCGAGCTGGCGCTGCTCAGTATCAACAGCTTCCAGAAGGACCTGGCCGACCCTAACCAGCTCATTAGAGCGCTGGCGCTACGGGTTATGACCAGTATCCGCGTCCGTGACATCGTTCAGATCCAGCTCATCGCTATCCGCAAATGCGCGGCCGACGACTCCGCTTATGTGCGGAAATGCGCCACAAACGCCATTAGTAAAGTGTTTGTGTTGGATCCGGAGCAGAAGGACGTGTTGGCTGAGATTATTGGGGAATTACTCAATGATTCCAGTACGATGGTGCTGGGTAGTGCCGTGCAGGCTCTTAATGAGGTCTGTCCGGACCGCCTGGACCTGTTGCATCGTCCGTTTAGGAAACTCTGCCACTTGTTGGCGGATATCGACGAGTGGGGGCAGACTGTGATGCTGCATGTGTTGATACGGTACTGCAGAGAACAGTTCCAAGCTCCAGTACAGGAGAAGAAGGAAATGTTCCCCAAGAGGAAGAATAAAAAAGGGTTTTATTCCGACGAAGGCAGCGACTCGGACGACGACGAGAAGCAGAAATTGATGAAGAACCAGTCGCCGTTTCTACTAGGAGGAAGCGCGATGCCATCCGTTGGCTCGGTGTTTCGCAGTGACGCGCTGGCCAGCGGGATTGGAGGAGGAGAAGAGCTGGATGAAGACCATCGACTGCTGCTACGTTTGTCCATTCCACTGCTCAAGTCCAGAAACAGCGCTGTGGTGCTGGCTGTGGCTACGCTGCATTATTACTGCGGCACGCACAGCATGGCCACGTCCACGTTGATTGGCAAGTCGCTCGTGCGGATCATGCGCAACCAGCGCGAGATCCAGTACGTTGTGCTGTCAGTCATTTCGTCCATGGCCACGTCGCGTCCGGACATGTTCCGACCCTTTTTGCAAGAGTTTTTCGTGCGTGCGACAGATCCAGCCTACGCGCGGAAGCTCAAGCTGGAGATCTTGACGTCGTTGGTCACGAACGACAACGTCAGCATCATCTTGCGCGAGTTCCAGGCCTATGTGCGTCATGTGGACAAGTCTTTCGTCACGATGACGGTGCGTGCTCTTGGCCGCGTGGCCGATGCTATGCCGTCTGTAGCTGAACGCTGCTTGAGCGGCTTGATGCGTCTGGTTCGCTCGTCTAACGACCAAGTTGTGGCTGAGAGCGTGGTGGTGATCCGCCAGTTACTTCAGCAGCAAGCTATCAAAAAAGACCGCCTCCTAGTCGTCCGCTCTTTGGCCGCCATGATGGTCACTGGTCGTGTGACGAGTCCGTCGGCGCGCGCTTCGATCGTGTGGATGCTGGGCGAGTTCAACGACGATGGCAACGGGACGACGTGCGCCGCTGAATCTCTCCGTCTGCTGGTCAAGGACTTCTCGGATGAATCGACGGAAGTGCGTCTTCAGCTGCTGAATCTGGCCGTCAAGCTCGGACTCCGAGAGCCGCAGAAGCGCACGATCCAACTGCTGCTCCAGTATGTGATTGAGCTGTGCAAGTTCGACATCGACTACGACGTCCGCGACCGCGCTCGTTTGGTTCGTGCTGCGCTCTCTGGAGACGCAGGAGTCGTGAACCCGCACAAGTTGTTTGCGAGCAAGAAGCCAGCTCCATTGATCGGATACGACGACGAGACCAAGACGCGCTTTACGCTCGGCTCGCTGTCGAATGTGGTGCGTCACAGTGTCCCTGGGTATCTCGCGATGCCCGAGTGGCGTTCAACCAAGCCGGACCGGTCGCTGCGTGATGAATCTGCTGTTGTGGACACTAACCGGGACACTAACCGTAGCGATTCCTCGCGTCATGGCGCTAGTAAGACTACGAAGGTGAAGGAGAGTGGCTCCAAGGGGTTCTACAGCGACGAGAGCTCTTCCGGATCAGAGTCCGAGTCGGAGTCGGAATCGGAAAGCGGCTCGGAGTACGACTCGGAAGGTGGAAGTGACGCTAGTGGATCCGAATCGGCTTCCTCCAGCTCTGGATCAGAGAGTGGGGCCTCGTCATCGGAAGAAAGCGAGTCGGAGGAATCATCAGAGGAGGAAGTCCGCTCTCGTCAACGTCATAAGAGGAAGACAAAGTCGCCGCCGCAGCCGAAGAAGACGAAACCAGCGAATGCCTTTGATCCACTCGATCTCTTGGGCTCTCCAGCTATGGCTCCAACCAACTCTCAAGCGTTTCCACCCATGGCTGCTCCAACCGGCCCCTCTGCAACGAATCTGTTGGGCGATTTGATGAGCCTCAGCGTTTCTTCGTCGACGACGCCACCTCCACGTCACGAGCTCTTGTCTTCGCTGGCTGGGAACGGCTTGGACGTCCATTACGCCTTCCTCCGCCAGCCTTCGACGCACGCTCCTGGTATGAACGTGATCCAGTTGTGGCTGGCCAACAACTCGAACGAGCCTATTTCACGCGTCCAAGTCGTTGGCAAGAACCCGCAGCAGGTTGTGTCGTTCCCCGAGCTGCCCGTGTTGTTCCCTGGCGGCTCGACTTCTATGGCTCAACTTCAAGTGGATTTCCAGGGTCGTGTGGACAATATTCCGCTTGAGATCATCACGAGTGCAGACAAGTACGACGTCGATCTCGCTCCTCTTGTCGGGGAGCTTTTCGTGCCTCAACAGATGAACCTGGAAGACTTCGAGCGTCGCGTCTCGATGACGGACTCGACGTCACTCCACACGAGTGAATTCACGCTGCCAGTTCCCGTTCAGATGAACACTGTCGTACAGGCCGTTCAGAAGGAGTGCAATGTGGCGCAAGTGTACGAGATCAACAACATGAACGGCGTGGTGGGCAAGTGCAAGTTCGCAGGTCGGTTCCGCAGCGGGGAGGCCAGTGCGGAACACGTCCTGATCGGTGTGGAAGTCCAGCTTCAGAGTGGCAAGGGACGTCTTCTCGTAGTCATGCGTGACTCCGTGCTGGCTCAGAGACTCAGTACGAGCGTCAAGCGAGCTCTGCCGCTTCAAGTCGCGTAAGAAATCGCAGTATGCCTTTACTGGGATGAAGGTTATACTGTCAGAGCAGAGAAGGGAATGCAGATTGGGTGAACACACTTCGGTGCGTGTTTTTATCATGATATGGTGGTGTATTTGGTGGCAGGTATCAGTCCAGGAACATCATCGCGGAGATGATAATATTGATCACGGCAGTCGTGCCAAAGAGCGCCGCAAGGAACGAGCCGAGTCAAAACTGCGACCAGGATACACATGACGCGAATGCTTCGAATCCGCTTCTTGATGACCAAATGCATCGCACTTTCCTGCAAGATCAGCTTGGCCAAAGTGCTGAGAGTCATAAAGCACGCCACAACAATGGAACTCTGCTCAGCTATTCTCATCTGACTCAAGAGCTGCACGTATCCACCTGCTAGAAACACTGGTAAGCACGAGATGGCGCTATTCACTTACCCTCGCCAGAAACTTGGCGATATGTACATGGGGACGATATCTGACGGCATTGGCGAAACCCTAGAGTTCAGGAGAAACCCTACTGCGATGACTGGGTTTTTTCGCTTTTGTCTTCGCCGATCCAGACGCTCTTTACCTTCGCGTGTTTTCTGAAAGTAGATTTGTCGTGCTGTTAAAATCACACTGGTGTTCATGATGTGGTTGCAAATGATAATGCAGTAAAACTCGAGCTTGAACTTGGAAACGCCATCCGATCGAGAGAACCACGCAATAAGTTCGCCCAAATCAAACATTAACATTAACGAAGCGGTGAGCCAAGGTCCCGATCCCCAGACGATCTCTTTGACACAGTATAGAACCGTCGGACGGCATCTTGGTAGACTGATGAAGCGCTGAGTTAACATCGCAGGAACGTGAGCTAGTACGATCGTTATAGCGTACAAAACCCCGCACCAAACAACATTTGATACAATGAGTTCATATCTAGACTGGTCGCGAGAAGACTTGGACGAGAAAATATTTCCAGTTGAGTAGCACGCATTCGCAGCCCAAGCGTAGGCTATACTACCGATTGCATTTCGGATAAGCATACGCTGCACTCGCATGGCTTGAGCCCACGTTCCACGCTGAAGAAGATCTTGGATAGCGTGATTCCACAATGAAAGCCTCGAGCTCGATTTAACCACTATCGACGCAGATCGCGATCGACTCGATGACGCCATGGAGCGGTTCTCGGGCATCGTGCACTAGTGTGAGTAATTGTTTACACCGAGTAAATAAGCTATCAAGTGACGAGGACCACCAAGTCAATGGCTTTGTAGACATGGTCAATAATAATAGCTCTCACCGCATCGAAGACGAAGTTAGCTCCTGATAGTCCGTCACCACGGTCAGCTAGAACTGACTCAGTTCTAGCTAAATATGGACCTCGGTTTGAGAAGTGTGAAGGAATATTTGACAACCGTGTAACAGACTCAAATAATAAACTAGGATCTCGGATGAAGCTGCTCATCTCGGCTCTTCATTGTTCAGCCGGATTAGCTTTAGTCGAGTCCAGTGTCACGCTATGTAATTTCTTCAATCCGTTAGCACTGTACTAGTGGCAGTTTTTAGACCAGAGAACTTAAAAAAATATCTATGGGTTAAACCCGTAGTTTTGAGGCCCCTTGAAATAATTAACATGCGATTTATTGAATAGAACTTGTAATAAGCGGGCTCAACAACAATGCATAGAGCACAAATATTGTTTTACTATTTTTACTGTTTTTCAGTGTCTTTGTTGTTGTTTGTTGTTGTATTCACAGCTTAAAACGCTTTTTCGAAGTATTTTACTTCTTCTCGAGCCTGTAGAGTGTTCAACTAAGCTTACACACAAATATGTATCACTTCGGCTACCTATGTTGTCTATTCTTACGGTTTGAGTTTTGCACTTTTAGACAATCGGTGTCGTTTGAAAAGGTTAGACAGGATAGGCAAAACCTCGCGTGATAAAGCAAAAAACGGCAAGTATGTATACTGAGGTCGGGGTGTTCATGTCTGTAATATTTCGCGTACCTTGGATCGAAATCGCTGCGCACAAGTCGCATGACGACGCCCCTGGTTGTGATGGATTCAACGATTTCGCAGTTGGGGTAAGCCTACAGCCCACAGCTCAATAAGGGCGTGACCTTGCAGACCAAATTGATTGTGCACTTATGAGTTGGATGAATTCAAAATAGGTAGACGCCGGCCGAGATATTAATGTTGAGCACAGCGATAGCAGCGAGGAATATCGTGAGAAACGCTGCAACTTTCTTGTCCATTGCGAACTCGATGCCTACCATCTTCTCCAATGCTGTGGCCACAAAGTCGACCATATCACTTGAAAGCCCAACATTTGGAGCTGCGTCGACCGTTCGGTAGCTTGTTCACTGCTGTTGAGCTTTCGCAAGAGTAAATAGTGAGGATGATCGCCAAAGAAAACGAGGATAGAAACGGAGCAGCCGATTGCGATATATTCGGCGTATGTGTCCGCGTTGATTTCGGCAACGTGGTAGGCTTGAACGCGGCCACGCCACAATTCGAATTCGACTCGTGATGGCGTCGGTGACTTTTGCTGTGATAAAGTTAAAGTTGATTTCTGACGCAATCGACTACGAATCGTGCGTAGGAGGTAGTGCGCTTTTCCAACGCGTAAACCGATCTCAAAAAGTGCCATTCCAAACGTTCCTAGTGCCAATAAATTCGTGCTTTGAGTTCCCAGAAGAACTATTCTTGCTTGAGTCTCGATTAGAATGGTGGGTAACGCTACAGCGGCACACATGATACGGACACTTCGTATGCGTTTTTTAAAGTATGTAGCGCTTGATAGTCTCTTGAATTGTGACCTTGAAAGCAATGCTTGTTATGACGAAGCAAGCAATGACCGTATTGTTCCTGTCCAGGATTCGTTGTTGACTCAGTACGTGCACAAACATTCCAGCCAAAGCCGCAGGTGCTGATTTGGGAAACTCCCGCTCCAATCTGAACTGGTCTGCTTGTGTCGTGACGTTCAAATTGAAGCCGATGTGAGATGTTCTTGTGCAATTGGGCCTTGTAGCTTTTTATCAGATTTTCTGGAGGTTTGTTGTGCCCGTACAAGACGATCTCTGCCTTGAACACTCTCACCGTACTAGATTTTTCTTGTTGCCAGTGTGATTCCTGTGAAAACTCCATGTGTGGCCAACGTGTTCAGGTAGCAGTCAAATTTGTACTTGAAAAGTGCGGGATTGGATGTTGTTATATACCCGATAAAGCAGCTCCAGCCTAGCATTATTGCGAATGACATGAAAAAGTAAAAACCGTCGCACGCACGAGTTTCTTCAGACAAAACCAGGAAGTTGGCCGGTGATCAGGGGCATCAAGAAATCTGAGTTATAGCAATAGTGGAACTTGAGCCAGTAGCGTGATGGTGCAAAACGTGATCGATGTCCAGACTGAATTTGCGGCAGTTAGTTCACGTCTTGACTGCTCACGAGAAGGTTTTCCAGAGAAAACATTTCCAAGCGAGTAGCACGCGTTGACAAGCCATGCACAAGCGACACTTGCTGCTGCATTCCTCATCACGATCATTTGTGTTCGTAAGGCACTAGTCCATTTAGTGCGTTGGTGAAGATCTCGAATAAATTGGTACCCTCTAGTGGGTAATTTAGAGCCGATATTGTACCATCCTGCACGCCTGTCGACAGTTTCCGCCGCTTTACAGACGCTTAGTGATACGAAGCTATCGGATGAGCCGTCGTAGGATGGATGCACTGCTACTCTGGGCATTTCCAGCAATTCTTGGTGGGTCCATATTCAAAGGTAGCCCGTCTATCAATAGGTCTGAGCAGTAGTAACATGTAAATTTTTTTTGATTAGGCCGAGTTTCTGCATTCTTACTTTTTAACTATATCGTGATTGGAGCCGATGTCACTTGGAAAAAAAACATCCTGACATTTTTCGGAAAATGCACTCAGATCCAAACAAACAACGGTCTTGTTCACACGCTGAGTTCTAGTTCTCTTCTCATTTGCAGAACTGCGCGATAATGGCGAAGGTGACGCTCACGTGTGTGGTTATTGGTGAGGCGAGAACGCATTCCCCGTCACCATTGACACCGATGACAGCAGATCTGTAGACCATTTGAAAGACGAGATCAAGACGCAAAACGAAGACATTCAGCATCAATCGCGTGTTTTTGCAGCTTTTCTTGGCAAAGACACAAGACGGGCCTTAGTACTGACGACGCAGACTCTATGACGCTTGATAAGCATGGAGACCCGGTGGATTTTGTGGAGATAAATTCTTCGTTGTGAATTACCGACGACCAATTCTTTGGAACAAATGTTCACCCATCTGACGGTGATGTCCACTTGCTGGTGAAAATTTCGCCCAAACAGCCCCATTGGATAATACTCAGACTTTGCCAGAGGTTGACACCAAGACTGGGGATTACGTGACGCTGCCAAAAGCGCTGCTAAAGATGTGTAGATTGTTTTCGGACGAGGACTTGATGCTGTATTGTCGTCCTCAAGTGCGTAAGCTATGGAGATTTTGGATGAAAATGTCGTTGAAAGGGACAAAACAGGATTCATTGCAGGGGCCACTGGCTCAGGCAAATCTGTGTCTACTTTAAGTTTTGCGGCTTCCTTGGATTGTCAGATCTGGAGTGCCATTTGGGTTCATTGGAGTGCTTTCGAAGTATCGTACCTGGACTTGGGAACTATGCAGCATGGAACGATAGTCGATATAGTTACATTTTCACTGCCTCGTACCCGAAACAACCGGCTGTTTGTGTGGCTGGATGGTTTAATCGTACTAACGAGGACTGCAACACTTTGACCAGAATACTCTATTCGCAACTCAAGCATGACGACAGGTTTGGGATTTGCACTTCGACGAGTTCGCTGGGGAAGAGAAAGATGGAGGACGATGCCCGTGCCAAAATCATAATCTTTTTCTTGTATTCGTGGACGCAATACGAGTATCTCGCTGTCGTCACCAACGAAAATTTTTATGACAAGGTCACGTCCAAGTTTACCGGATCGAGTTCCTATGATGTGAATGACAGCGACAGCAGCGACGAAGAACTAAGTGAGGATGAAAAGAAGAAACACGTCGTGCAGCTAAAGGTCCACTATGCTGGTGGCTTGTGCCGGTTCATGTTTCAGTACACTACCGAGGAAGTGAAAAGGGTGCTGGAAAAGGGGGCGGAGTTCGTTGACAATACTGACCTGGTCAAATACTGTGATGGCACTAGTCGCATTGGTGTGATAGACCACCTCTACGGAATGCAATCAGGCCGATCTAAACGATTCCCCGTGAGCTCGTACACGACTTTTCTGTTTGCGGCCGATTGTGGGGAGGAAGTTATCCAGGAGTTGACGAGACGTATCAATTAGTCTTCAGTGGTGGTGGAAGTATGTGGTGACCCAAATTCGGCGACGTTGAGGGGCACATCTTGTGAATCACGCCTTTTGGAGAGGTTTGGTGCAAGATGGACTGGCCCGGAAGATAACCATGTCAAAGTGTGTGCTTTCCATGTGAAAGTGTGACTTTGAAACAGCTCTAGTCTAGTGATCACATCTTTGGTGTGCACGCGCGGATTAAGTCAAGTCATGATCTTTATTTTTAGTTTTCTTGGAACGAATGGAAAATTCGATCTTAGAATTGTTTCGCGACCTCATGTTGTGTGTTGCCTTCTACAAAATGAACGCAACCGCTTCCTGTGTTTCCTTCAAGCAGCGCACAGCTGGGGTCGGCCAACAGACAAGATACCATGCTGCATGATCAGTGAATCACTGATCAAGATATCATATCTTCGGTCGTTGAGCTGACTGGAACAAAATTCATCAAATCGGGCATTGTCATCCTCCGTAACGAGCTGATAGGAAAGGAACCCAGAAGAGTATCATGGCTGATTATGTCAAGTACATTGCACCAATGTCAGTCTCACACGTCACAGATCTTCGTCGCAGTTTATGTACCGCACACATTCTTTCCCTACAACTTCCAAGTCTATTTTTTCCCCCTGCGCCCATATCCGTCTCATTATCGTATCAATCTCCAAGGACCAAGATCCTCCTCCCGACACCTTAGAGCCAAAATGCTGCTAAACAGCCTCATGTTCTGGATGATGATAACGGAGGCCGGCATCTGCCTGTTGCTGAGTCTCCCGTACGGTCAGTGGGTCTCGCACGCCGTCATCTCCTTCCTAGCGAAGAATCTGAAGTACACTCCGGCCAACATGGTGGCCACCGTGGTGCTCTCCGTGGTATCGATCCTCTTCCTATGTACGCACAGCACGCATATCTACATTTTGACAGATATATCGGCTTCGCAGCCGCACTACAAGCCGAGATATGACCAACTCTCTCTAACTGTTTTTTTCTCTTCTTATTTTTTTGTTTACAGCGGACGTGATGACAGTTTACAAGCACCACTCGTCCGACGAGGTGCTGAGCGATGGCATGCGCATCCGTCTGCTCACAGCCCAGCGGGACATGTACATCACAGGCTTCTGTCTCTTCCTGTTCCTGCTCTTACGTCTGGTATACATCGCTCTGGCCACCAACCTCCGCTTGGAGAAGAATCTGGAAGCCATGAAGAAGCAAGCGGAGGGCGCTGCAGCCGGCTACAAGTCGCTCTTGGCCGAGAACGAGACGTTCAAGAAGCAGACGGAGAAGATTCATCAGTTGCTAGGAGATGAAGAAGGAGAAGACAAGAAGAAGAAGGTGGACGCTCTAGCCAGACTGGTGCAGGAGAATGCTGATCTGGAAGAGAAGGTCAAGACGTCGGATGAGAAGCTCCAAAAGGCGGAGAATCGGGTCGCAGCTGTGACGAAACAGGCCGAGGGACAGAGCTCGGCTTTTATGAAACTCATGGACGAGAAGAACGAGTCGGACAAGCACCTCGAGACGGCCAAGACACAGGAAGAAGAGATCAAACGTCAACGCGAGCAGATTGCCAAGCTGTCGGAGGAACGCGACTCGTTGAAGACTCAGATCCAGGACTACGACTTCATGTTCGCCGAGGCCAAGAAGAAAGCTGAATAAGCTGCAGAGAACTAACGACAAAGAGAGCAGAGCAATGATACCCAGTAACATTGAAGAAGAAAAAATTGCCTGTATTTTTTTAGTTAATTCTTGCTATTTTTTATGCATTATTGTGCAGATATTGCAAGCGTTCTTGGATAATCTGCAGTCTCGAGCTTGCAGAGCTGGAAGTTGATGAAGACACTGATGAAGCAGGAGAATTGGGCGCTAGAGGACTGGGAGGACCGTGAGAGCTCGTCAGTTTGAATGGAGCAGGGCGGGACTTACGCGGAGTGACTGCACTCTGGACGTGGATCCGCATCCCCCACACTTTATCCGTGTCTTCCTCGCTGTTTGATGTGATCCCACGGTCTTCTGTGTAGTGTGTAAACACACGGACGTGTAGTGCTCGGTTTTGCTTCAAGATCGGGATCAGCAGTAGTAGAAAAGCGTCCTTGACCTCTGGTGTCATATCTTCCAGCTCCAGTGTACACCCTTCAGGAGGGAGCTCCAGCACACGGTTTGATGAAGCTCCTCGAAGTGGCGGGACCCCTGGATATGCTTCCATTCGTGCCAGCCAGCGTCTCACTCCAAGCTGCTTAGTCCGGTCGCTGGTCCAATTCTGAAGAATGAGTGCTGTTTCACGAGAAGTGGTAGTGAAAGTAGGCGTAGGCATGGACCCATTTCCAGCTTGATCACTATCACCAGCATCACATTCATACCATTGACTAAGAGCATCCAGCACGCGTCGACGGAGAGCTTGAACGGATTTTACAGTCACAGGAGCTTCTTCTTGATGGATTGGAGCCTTCAACATGACGGCAAAGCGCACCAACCTCAACACCATACTCTGGATCGGGAGTTGGTCCCTTTCGTTGGTTAGTTTCCCTTCAAGACGGTCGCACAGCGCAGGAAGAGTGTCCGCGTGGCTTTCGCACAGCACCAGTACATCACTTACACCACCGACGAGCGTCTGGAAATGTGGCAAGAATTCCTCCATCTCGTTAATCTCCGAGCGTAATAGAGTCCACAACTTGGAAGGAGGCAGTGCGGCGATTTCTGTATCGCTGAGACCGTGGAAGGCCTTCAACGTGTACGAGTCATCCATTTGTTTATTCGCGTGCTCCTTGTGATCCTCAGCTGCTAGGAGTTGCGTCTCCAAAGACTCGCGCTGTAGTTGAACCTGGTTTAGGTACAGCGTTTTCAGCTCCATCAGCGACTGGTACTTGAGAAACTCTTCGGTCTTGAGTTTAGAGGCTTGCCGAACCTCACGGACTTCTTGCTGAAGAGCCTTTTTCTCCATAGCTAAGACCCGAGCCGTTTTCTCATGTTCTGCAGCAAGTTGTGAGATCTGCGCAAATTTTTCTTCAAACTCTTTCACGTTTGAAAGCAGCTTGGTCTCGGTATCTGCGAGCTGTGTCTTAACTTCCGACAGGTCAGTTTCCACATCGTGCAGAGAAATAGTGTGTCGCTCGTGGTCTTGCTCCTGATCAAGTAACTTTTGTGAAGCCCACGCAAGCTGCTCCTCGTATTTCTTCGCCACTTCAGCCAACTTGACCTCAGCTGCTGTAAGTTTTGACTGCACGTCAGCGAAGTTATTTTCCAGATCACGTTGGGTTATAGCCTGTTGTTCATGATTTCTCTTCTGACCCTGCAGTTTGTCCATAGCCTCCTCAAGCTTCGCTCCTTGCTCCTTCAGTTCGATAGCTTTACTAGTCTCCAATGTAGCGAGTTGATTTCGCGTTTCTTCCAGCTCGCTTTGCAGTTTCTCCAGCTTCGTATTGTATGTTTCTTGAGTCTCTGCGAGCATTGCTTGGTGCTCCTTCACTTCGGCACTTCGCTTGTCTTCAGAAGCTGCAATTTGAGTCTTCAACTCCTCACATGTATTCTCTAGAACTCTCAGCGTCGTAGCGTATCGTTCTTGTATCTCTTGTATATTCTTCTCCTTCTCACTACTCAGCTCCAACTCCAGAAGTCCATATTTCCGTTGCAGCTCAACCATCTCTCGCTGATACTCCTCTCTCAGTTCCTTCTCATTCTCCTCCTTCTCCTGCAACTGCTGCTGCAATATACTGCTCGTCTGTACATGAGTCGCCAGTTTATTCTGCAGCGTTTCTTTCTCCCCCTCCAGCTTGCTCATGTCCTGCTTTAAGATCTCCACTTGAGTCTCTAGAAACTCATAATTCTCTTTAGCCGCCTGTTGCTCCAGCAGCGCATCAGCGGCCTTGCTCTTCTCCGCCTGCAGCTGGTGCTGCGTGTCCTCCACCGTCGTCTCCAGGTCGCCTTTCTGTAGCGCAAAAGCTGCCTGTTGAGCCAGCATCGTCTGCGTCTGCTGCTCTACTGTGGCCGTAAGGCTGTGCAGCTTGTTGAGCAGCACGAGCTTCTCTATACCCTCTTCTTCTTGCTGATTGTCTTCAACTTCAAGTGTTATCTCCTTGTTTTGACAATTATTGTGCAATAATTGCATTTCCATTTCCGCCAATCGATTTTCGTATATTGCGGCTAGACGCCATAATTGCGCATTAGCGTCCTCGTGCTGCATCTGCTGCGTCTCACGACTCTCGCGGGTTTGTGCGGCGCTGCGTGCCGGTCCGTGGGTCTGCAAGTGCGTCAGTGAGGCTTCCAGTGCACGTTTATCACGGCGGGTCTTTACGAGGTCAGCCCGCAGCAGCTTGAGCGCCGCGTACGCGTCGCGTAGGTCCTTCTCCATGGTCAGACTGATAATGATGAGGTGGAGGGGTTTGCATTTACTTGAAGTTTGTATGTATTGGGATAAAGAGTATTGCATCGTTATAAAAAGAAAAACCTGTATAAGACGATAGTTAACGTTGAAGTGCAGTCCGATTTGTGCCCAACAAACGATGCGATTCTCGCTGCGACGACCGCAGCCATCTTAGAAACCAAATATTTGGATGATCTTGGCCGAGACAATTGTCGCTGGTTAGTGCTGGAAGGGTCGTGAGAAGCGCGTCTACGATCAACATTTTTCTAAGGAAACCGTTTCAACACTTTCCACAAACGCCTTGCGAAGCTTGCTACCCAACAAAGTCGTGCTTTGCAAAGTTTGCACGATGAGCCTCGGGACTTCAGCCTAATCTACACTCCAACTTTAGCCCATGTTGTGAAGAGAGCAGAAAGATATAGAGCATGAGGAGTCAAGTCAGAACAGGCCTAAAGACATCAGCCGAGGCAACTGAGTAGATTGCTATGCGCTGTAAATCAATTTTTTTTTTTGCTAGTTAATATAGGTGAAAGCAGCAATCCCTAAGCTTTCGAAGCGGCTGTAATTGCAGCGTAAGGATCGTTGTTGTCGAACATCGTGTTCACTTTATCCAACAGATCCGCTCCACCCCGGTGTTCAGCGAAGTACATGGTGTAAGCTTTCAAATTGCGGTATCTGGGATCACTCTTCGTTAGTCTCGCGAAATTGATTGGATACGGGGTCCCTAATAGATTCTCAACCCTAATCGGGGTTATCTCGTAGTCGCTTGCCCACTTTTGATAGAGGTGCGTTTGAAAGTTTTTTGCAAACTTCTCCAAATCCGGGATGTCCTTAAACGATTGAATGAGTGTTCCAAAGCTCGTAGTGGTAGACAACCGACTTCTCTCTAATAGGAAGTCGAGTGTTTGCAAGTCGGTAAATGAGTCACTTCCCACCACAGCCCTGTACATTTTGATATATTTGAGCCACTGAATAAACAGGGGGCTGCTGTCAAGACTAGAGAGCTTCAGCTCCAAGTCGCAAGATGTTGAATACTTTTTCGGGGGTTTCTCGGGACTTCAGCCATGCCTCATTCACCAGTCTGTGACTGGACGCAGAACTCAAGATCATGTACGCCTGCATATCATCTGCGATGTACCTGATGTCCTGGTATTGTCGAAGCGATTGAAACAGTGTCACCAGTTCTCCTTCCGATTTCGTTTTCCTCAGCAAGTCAAACAGCTTGTCGTCACTGAACCAGAACCTGCCTCCTCGTTTAGTCCTGTATTGATTCACGTACAGAAGCCACAGGATGAATTCCTTGTTGCCGTCCAGCTTACCGCCCGTTTTCACAACACGTAAACGCTTGAAAATATCCATCGGATCAATCGTCGTCTTCAAAGCCATCTTGTAGGCTAGTTCATCAAGCTTTGTCATCCCGGGAACTCCAGCTCTCTCCTCCTTGATCTTGTCTTCAACGCCGATATTGTCTTGCTTAGGTGCATCGTATGACCTTAATCTCCTTTTTGAGATGTCCAACTTCTTGGTTGCAATGAAGAAACGTGGCCCGGCGAGATGATTGATGCTGATGTGGTCTAGGTCTTTGAACCGTTTCGCGTTCAAATTCATCGAGGAACAAAGATTGATGCCAACAAGAAAGATGATTAACAAGATAACGAAGCGCATGTCTGCACTCTTGATTTCTTGGTAGTGTTGGATGCTCCGGGGAAATTGGAAAGTGAAAGATTCATATTGTGTTCTAGTGATAAAAAAACGGCTCCACAAGAATTCGAGAAAATGGGTGCCATTGGTCGGTTTTCAGATTACGAGCCTCGAAAGTAATCGGCGCCTGGAACTGATTAACCTGGCATACCTGATAGTACCCGTGGAAATTGTCCATGGGTACTATCCACTTGACAGCGCCTCGTATCAAGTACAATATATCAGGTTTGAAAGCGGAGCAGAACGTTTGCAGTCTAGCAACAGCAGTACGTTTGCAGCATATGTTGTAACCGTTGTGCAGTATGTTGGACGGTACTACGTAAGCTCACCCTCGGGTCCGTTATGGATCGAACGTCTGCTTGGTATCTAAAGCGCAAGGCCTTCACGGGGCTTTTACCTTAGATAGCGTTTTTCTTCTCCTTTTTCTTGCCCCCTATTAATAATGCCACATCCTAGTTGCAGCCCTTGATGCAGGTATCATGGAGCTACCCCTCAATATACCCCAGCTACCGTCAAATACCCATTCATATCTGCTATTTACAATGAGGATTTGCAAATCAATCAAATCTATAATAATTGATCAACTCCCAAATATTTAAAAAAAAAAAAAGAGGGGGTAGCACTGTACAGTATCAGATCTGCCAAAATATTTTTAAAAAAAGGGGTAGCACTGTATCAGATCTGCCGGAACGAGGTCAGATATAGTAGGTATCATCTTTACCGTAAGCTCGGTGACAAGTGTCCGCCGTTGTTAAGTAAAATGCCAAAAGTCGGACTTGGGTCCGGACCTGTGAACTGGCATTTTGAGATACCAGGTGTTTTTTTACCTGGTATCTAAAGATATCAGCTCTTAGGTCAGGACTCAAACACTTGACTGCCATTGGTACAGCTGATCCAATTATTCACTCTGAGCTTCCTCCCTTGCAGTATCAGCGGGATACCACCGACACAGGACACACGAAGGCATGTGAAGCGACAAGATGTGGCCTCGCTCAGCCTGGGAGTCGTCGAAGATGCGCGACGCACAAGGATGCCGGAGGAGACGCCAACGCGAATTTGGGCTCAAACATAGTGCTGGCGAATTTCCAGCTCGCCGCCGGCCAGCGTGTGTATGGCGGTGGCTCTGTAGACAGTAGGGGATGTTAAACCTCGTATGCTACACGCTCTCGTAGTAGAAGTCCACGCTTCTGGAGGTAGGTCGCGGACGAGAAACTCGCGCATATCAAGCTCGAATATGACCGAGACGCGGTTGGTCTTGTTGCTGCTCAGTTTCGAAGATTACTGCATCCTTACTTACACAATGGCTACCTGTTACGGTTATGATAGAATGCCAACGTGCTCTACAGCATCTCGAGAAGGGCGTGATCAATGAAGGTAATTCTTAGGTGTGTATTAAAGCGAACTGAAAGCTTTTAACATCATTTATGCACAGGTCAATGAACTCTTTTACTGAGATCGCGAAAGGTAAGCAGCCTCGTCACTAACTGCATTCGCACTAAGCCCATTATGTCCTGCTACCGATACGCTAGAACGTCAAGCAACTCCACATATGCCTGAACCAACTCCAGGAGTCCCAATACGAGGTAATGTATAGTTGAATTTTACATTGAGCGAATGCCTTCTACCACGGATGCTACGTGTAGTTTTTTGCAGATTAATCTACTCTGTTACTACAATCCGTGCTCATTAAAGTGAAAAAGTCAATCATATGACCGCGTACGTGATCACCTTTTGCATTGCCTGCCCCACCACTAGAATTAGCTGTCAGCACCAGAAATCGCAATGAGTGTACTGGAAAATGCCTATTGATGTTGTTTCCTGCGCAGATATTTAGAGAAACTGTCTGTGCTCTTATTGCCTCGTTCTTCGTCTGCTTTTTCGATGGCTACTTCAACAGAGAGACCTCCGTTTACTAAATTGCGTATGTACTTGATCACATGCAGACGTCTCGAGTAAAACTTGGATTCTTTTGCTAACGATCTCCATTTGGTGCCGAATTTGTTTTCCAGATACTCAATTAAAGGAATACCATTCAATCCAGTATACCACTCGGTCCAAAGTTCCGCCCCCCCCCTCCACGACGACGAAGCTCATGGTGAGCACGGAGCACTCCTCCGAGGCTTGCTGGTTCGATTCCAGCCGTCGCCATTGTTTTGTTTCGGGGTGAGGTGCCTGCGGACGTTGTTGCACCGGTCGTCGTCGAGATCCTGCCCACTACTGAAGATGTTCGCCCCAAGCTGCTTCTGTTTGCTTTGAAGAGAAAGATGTGGGCTAACCAGTCTTTATGTACGTTTATGCATTTGATACGTATGTCGTTCGCTTGCTTGTTTCCTACAGGGCAGCAGCCACGGGCTCAAGCAGGTCTTGGCGGTCCGGGTCTTGGATAGCGCCAGCCTGGAGCAGCTTGCGGTGGCGCGCGATCAGGTCGTTTAGCGCGCCGGCGACGTGAAGATTGAAAGGGGTTACAGATCTTGGGCGAAGAGAAGGGAGGGGAGAGTCACCACTCGGTGTTTGACCGGAGCGAGGACACTTGACCACTTGAGTAGAAGATGGAAGATTCGAAAGTGATTGATTGATCGGAGCTTACACTGTCTTCACTACCTAGTCTGCATCCAATCATTCGGTGCATCCAATCACCAACACTCTGTACTCGTCCAATCATCCTACTCGTCTAATCATCGGTGGCATAAACAACGTACCGTAATCATCGCGGGATCGTATTGGAACGGTTCGGGTTAACCGGTTGATGGGTACAACTGGTACACAGTACCCAAAACCAGCAACCCTCAATAAAGATCATGAAGGCGCTTGCGGACAGCGGTGGACCCCCGCGACGTGATCTCACGCTTGCGTAGGAAGTCAAGCACCGCCTTCTCCGCCTGCTTTCCCAGCGCGAGGACCCTCTCGCGGAAGTCGCCAGGGCTTGGTTCCAGCACGAAGCTTTCAGCGATGAAGAGCTTCATGTACGCGACGAGCTGCTTCGAGTTCGACCGCTGCTGCTTCGGTGCGCCAGAAAGCCAACGTGCCTCCTGAGCGTACCATGAGTACCACGTCGTGTGCAGGTGAGTGACGGAAGTTCGTCGACGCTTGGGTGGCTTATCTTGTTCTTGTACTTGCTCTTGATCGTTCTGACGCTTACCACTTTTGTGTTGCTGTGTGTTGCCTTCAACTTTAGCTTCTAGGATATCCATGCGTTCATTCTGGCGCTTAACGAGCAGGAGTAACTGGTCAATCATACTGCGTTGGTGATCGATGATCGTGTTCCCTTGGTTTGGTTGCTTGCGTGGTGTGGTGTCTCTCTCTTCCGTTTTCGTTGGGAGCTGTGGCTTTGTATTGCAGGCAGCGGAGGCTAGATACGTCGACCAAGCAAGCAAGTCCGCGAGCGACGACCCTGCCAGCTGCACACAGGCTTCCAAGCGCTTCACCGATGGCCCCTCGGCATGGAGTTCCTTCAGCTGCGGATAATGCAGAAGAAGGTACGCTATAAGCACATCAACTACACGCTGGCTCACGTTGTACTTGGCTTGGTCTCGCTGGAAGCACGTTGCGAACAGGTACTGCTGGACAGCTGTGATCTTCTCCTGCGCCTGCGCGTCGAAGGACTTTAAGTCCTTCAAAAGTACCTTCGCTTCCGTGTCGAATCCACTGAGCACCTTGCTAACCTTGTGATCCTCGCGGCTTGTGTTGAAGATGTAATTGAAGCCCTTGTTTGTTGTGCTCATGTTCCAGGCGCCACGATCGAAGATCCAGCGATGCGTGAGCCCATCACATCCGTTGACATGCTGCGCTCCGCCCCGGCGAAAGGAGTGTGAAGAGAGTGTGGCCTCGATACCAGCCTTGGCTGCGATCCGGTCAAGCACCCTGTTGACGTGCGAGTAGATGGTCGGTGTCATCTTAGCAGGAGCAGCGCCTGTCGTAGCGGCAGCAGCAGCAGTGCCAAGGGCGGTATACTCGGCTGGGTGGTCAAGAACCTCAATCAACGGCGTGGCAGGCGACAACGAGACGACAGCTTGGACAGGCAACGCGGGTAAGTTGTCCAGCAGGTCGACACATGGAGCGGCCTGTGTGATGAGCTCCAGCGCGATGGCGTGCACGGGGCAAGTGACGAAGTCCAGATCGGGAAACAGCGACACCCTTTGCTCCTCGGACGTCTTGAGGCGGATAAAGCGCACGAACAGGATGTCAGCGGAATCGATGGTAAGGTTCTGCTTCTGGACCCGCGAGAAGTCGGACGCGCGTCCAAACAGGTACCACAGCATGCAAAGCAGGGCTGCGTCTTGGTAGCCGCTTGAGGTAGACGCATTCTTTAACAAATAAAGCGTCATCTTGCGTAAATCTGTCTTAGAGCATGGTGGCGCCTTGCTTACGACCTTGCCATCTCTTTCATACAAAATTGTTCAAGCGTCTTCCCCACGCTGAGTAACTTTGCCTCGACAAAGTGACGTTGCGTGGGGAAGAGCTCAAAAAGCCACATTTTAGTCTGCCTATAGTATTGCATGGCGGTATTCCGGGCAAGTTGTTTGGCCTTCTTTCCTTCATTAAGGCAAGATACATACCAAACATATCTAAGATAGACACAAAGCACTTTCCACTCTCATCTTTCTCAATGCATCTGCTTACATACTCAAAATCCACAGACTCACTCTTCACAAAGGCCTTGAACGCTGCGATGGCAGTTGCCTGAGCCCGTCTTGTGTTTCCAGGCTTCAGCTCTTCTAGCCCCATCCTTGTCGGATGTAGAGCAAATATGCAAGTGATGCGTTCATTACTTGACTTTTGAATAAGCATACACATATTTCTCGTGTCCCTCCGACCTGATACGTCGGAATGGCTGGCCTAGATGACCCACCTACCCCTAATAATTGCTATTGGTGGAAATCCAAACTTTAGTGCACTATGATTAGTCCAAATTAATCAAAAAGCTGTAATAGGCTGTTATGAAGCACTTCAAATGCATACAAAACTTAAGTAAGGTCGGATAAGTGATGATATTCACCCATATCGTAAAATTCCAACTGTCTGACCGGGACTCCAACCAATACCGGTATAAACGTCTGTTTGAAAATCGGACTTAGCCGCGACCCGCGGGCTGCCCCACAAGAATTGTCATACTAAATTGAACATGAAAAATCCCTGCTCTCTCAGGCGGCACAGCCGTTCTCCAAACACGACCGCCACCGCGACGGCGCTGAAGATGGCGCGTGAAACACCGGTTCCCCTGGAGCCCCAAGGCCACCAATGGACCCCTACGCGCGTCGACCGGCAGGGCAGGGCCCACCACCTGCTGCTGCCATCCTCGCCGCCACCCCGGACCGGTCCTGTGATGTCAAACTACCCGGCAGGGTGGGCGGTATGCTGCTGGAGGCTGTTTCGGTGCCTGCCCAACACGTACCCTGGCTATGTTTTCTCCCTCCTCTGTTCTCGTGGTTGTCACTAAGGCTTCAGCCTCTGTATGCTTACCCGGGACGGTGTCTTCCGGATGAAGGGAGCAGTAATTGCTGCTCGTTGGCTCAACTCCAGCAATCGGCTTTGTTTTGTTATTTTATGTATTACTATGTGGATTGTGCAGGCTACTCAGAAGGTCGAAGCCGGATGAAGGTTGGGAGGGCGGAAGGAGGCGTGGGGTCCACGATGCTCCCGCCGCCAACCAGCTCATGGAACTGCGCGATGTCCTCATTGCGCTTACCCTGCTTGTGAAGCTGTCGAAGTTCCTTCAATGCAGTACCAGCAGCAACCGCTGAAAATCTGTGTGCCTTGAAAAATCCGAGAGCTTTTTACTGTGATGTACTGCCAAGCCCCAGCACTTCGTCTTTACAAGCTGGAGAGGATGCATCCAGAGCGAAGCCTGTCCGTAAGAACGTAGCCTGTGATATGTCTATACTCGTAGAGCGTTGTCTTCTTTACAGCAAGTGGGGCATACACACGAGTTTCTGCGGTAAACCACTCGAACCACATCGCTACGAGCGACTGCGCCCCCTTCGCACGTGCAGCTTTGTATCCGGTTGTGGCGGCAGATGCGTCTGTGTAGAAGATGAACCACCGCTGGCCGTATCAGCTTGTGTCGTGGTACTTCCTGACATACAAAGTTGGCCTTCAACAATTCCAGTTGCTTGTTTTGCACGATGAGCACGTCGATCTGATCGGTTGGGTGTTGCAGCAATGAGGCAAGACGGTCTTCTTTATCGGCTAGCGACGGGTTCGACTCAGACAGCGGTGCGAACGCGCGACGGATGATGGCACTCCACGCTAGCAGCTCGGACTCGACGATGGCTCGTGCGCTCATAGCCTCTCGCATCGTAGTGACGAAGGGACTGTGGTCGCAGAGGCGCAGCATATCGGGGTAATGCAAGACAAGTGCTGTGGTCAGAACTTCGGCTACGTCTTCGTCGAGGTTGAGGGCTTGGTCAGTAAATTCCATCGTGTTCGTGAAGAGCAGAGCCTGCCGCTTGAGTGGTCGACTTGGGACCGGTGTGTAGAGTTCTGCAAGTGAGGGCAAGCGAGCACCATCCTTAGGCTTCCGCCCGCTCAAGACTCGAGATACCTGCTGATCAGCTTGCGTCGTCTCGAGCATGTAGCTAAACGTCTTGTTGGTACGGTCGAGCTGCCATCCATCTCGCTCAACGATCCAGCTCTCGGCTACAGTCCCATCGTTTGCCTGCATAGCCTCACCACGGCGAAACGAGTGGGAGGTGAGACCAGGGGTAAGCCGGATGCCCTGCAGCTTGGCATTCTCTTTGACCCTAGCTAACAACCTGCTAACATAGACATGTGCTCCAGGGGGTGACGGGTTTGCAGAGCTCAAAGATTCCTGCAGGGAAGTGTGGTCGGCATCGGTCTCCAGGAGCTCGACAAGAGACAGCTCCTGCAAGTCTTCTACGTTCACGGGGCTGCGCTTTTTGTTTTGGATATTGAAATTGATGGGGTCTTCAAACGAAGACATGCCCTGGAGCAACGCTGTTTTAACGTGCTTAAACCGAAGGAATAGAGCTCCACCTATTTAATTAATAATTTGTCAGATTATCAAGTAGATTGTCAGCCCATACATTGCGTACCCGGCAAAAAGGAAAATTGTTGTTTATCAACTTGTTCCGCATCTGAGCTACGGCCGTACAAATACCACATCATAACGACTAGAGCAGAATCGAGATATTCGCTCTCGTTCGACGCGGTAGTGAAAGTATTCGCACGATTGCTTCTTAATCTTGTTTTGAACACGGTGGCGCTCTCGTTCGTTGCCGCTTTCTTCTCGATTGGTGCAGTATCCTCTAGTCCGGAGAGAATCGTTTGAAGCAGGGGCTTCACTAACCCACTCTGTACCGGGCAATTACCCACTAACCAGTTTTTTCGTTCCATAATATGCAAAACATGTATTGGTCGCTGAAATGTTGCCCTGCGACCTACCTAATGAATACACATATTTGTCTAACATATTCCGCAGCGCATTACCTGTCTTATCAGCGTCGATAAGTTGGTGAACTGCTGCGAGTGTCATACCTTCGGCACCCAGGGACGTGGTGAACGATTTTAATGATGTTGTCCGTGTCTTCTTGCTGTTGCCAGGCGCCAATGATGCTATCGACATGGTTAGTACTCCGCACTTTTGTCTCTGTAGCAAAACCCCTACAGTCGGCCACCGTCGGAAACTTTAGGATATTTTTAGAATATGCATTTGTATGAAAAATTGTATTGAATAAAAAAATATTTTGAAAAATTCCAACCAAATACGGTTGGAATGGTTTGAAAACTGCTCCAATACAGGGGGCATTCCCATTGGTGTAAAATAGGTCAATGATTGATCCTGATTAGGCTGAAATACTGGAGGGAGTCATTGTGCATTTGCATAGACACGTATAGGTTGGAATGTAGCGGATATTATACCATACATTTTACAAACCACCAAGTCGGTGGATTGGATGGGTATCAGATATAGGGGTATATTGGGTTTCTCGGATATCGTTTAGGACAGTTTAATCTGAACTTTTGTATTTCATCCATACGAAATGGAAGTGAATCGAGTCACCATCGAGATTGCAGAACCGGGACACCGTAATTTTTGCCCAGGCCAGTAAATTGCTCTACAGCTATATATACCGTTCATTTTTTTCAACAACAACAAATGATTGCGTGCTTCCTGCCAGCCTTCTGTTCAGAATCCCCCCTCCCCGAGGCTGCCGCGCCGTCTTCACCCTTGCCCCTGCCCTTCTAGGAATATGCCCCTGTGCCTGTCGTCCCTGTCGGCTGCATCACCTCTTCGAATGAGCAACCTGGCGAGCCGAGCACCCAAGGTCAAGCGCTCAGCAAGCACCAGCACACCCGTAGAAATCAGATAGCCTTCCGCGAGCAGCGGCGAGCCGTCTGGAAGTACCAGTGAACCCGTGGAAACTAGCGCGCTGGGAGAAGCTCCTGGTGGGCTCTACCCGCACTACAGCATCTGGGGCCCAAGCTGACTCGTTAGACGGTGAACCAAGACCTATTCGCGTAGTATCACATCCTTTTGAGAGCTGGCACGACGACTGGAACGCGTTTGTCACTAGCCTGGAGGAGTTTCAATCACGTACGTTGCAGCTCTACAGTATCCGCACTACGGTGAAGGCGAAGGCACGCAACGCAATCATAAAGGCAACGAAGAAATGGTCAGAAGCTGAGCAACTTCCAGAATATTTTGGTGACTACTACAAGCAGATGTTGTGCACACAAAAGTGACAGAGGAGATGACCGCAGGACCGGATATCGAGGGCGTAGCACAGGTTGTGGATTTGTTCCTTCCGCTACTGTGGCGCATTGTCCTGAAAGCCTCAATTTCCGGATCAAGGTCACGAAGCACAACCGGGCACACAACCATCGGCTAAAAAAGGAAGTCTACGACCACTATCCCGTCAATAGGAGAGTCACGGATCCTGGCGCTCTCGACTTTGTCGATGAGCTCATCAAGGCAGGTGGAAAGCCGAAGAAAATTCCCAAGTACCTCCAAGAGCCAACAGGTGATGAATTCTCGTGGGTACAATGGGAATTTGGTGGCTATAACCAACGTGTGTGTGTTGTTAATCCGCTAAGTAAAAGCGTTACAATGCGGGACGTAGACAATTTGGTGCAGCGTTTGAAGGCGTGATGACGTGGCATTGGTACTGTCGAGGACAGACTGGAGGCCGTATTGCGAAAGTTTTGCGATTTCAGCGGTAACAATGCCTCTGTGTTCGTCGACGAGATGGAGACTATCACGCTGCAGGCGCGACAGATGCATTGGTTCTTTGAAGTACGTACTTATTGAACCTAGTTTGTGACACGTTGTGCAATTGGTGATCAATTGGGCTAGTTGGTGATGATTTGGTTTCGATTGGTTCAGTTGGTTATCAATTGGTTTAGTTGGTGATCAATTTGTTAAGTTGGATTGTTGGTAAAACTAACAAAACATCTTTTTATTTTGGGTTTCGTTCTTAACTGCACATGTGTAGGGCCAATACGTTCAGCACGCATTGGTTGAGAGCGAGAGCCACGCATGCATGAAAGATGCTTTCGGTGCTTTTAAAGAAAACAATCCGACGTGGGATGCAATTCGGGCGATTATGATCGACAAGGACTTTGGTGAAATAAGCCTCTTGAAACTAGAGTTCCCTTTGGCACGTGTGCTAATTTGCCATTTTCACTTGAAGGAGTACTTACGAATGGAGATGGCTAAATCGGTGCATGGTGACCGTAATGCCGTTGAGTTGGATCAGGTAGTGGATTCTGCGGACATGATAGTCCAATCTCAGGACGACGGGGAGTACGATCGTGGTTTGCGCTACATGTGCTATATTCTTGATGGGTTTGACGGTCAAGAAGAGCTTCCTTATCCGAAGCATCCCCTCCTCGATTAGTTTCTTCGCAACTAGCAGGCCTGCAAAGAGATGTGGGTCGTTTACGAGCGTGGGCGCATTGCTCACTTAGGAAACCGCACTAACAATCGGTACGCCACTTCAGTTCTACTTTTGCAAGTAATTATTTGGTAACTGTTGTTCATTGACAAGAAATTTAATGATTTTGTTGTTGATTGAAGCTTGGAATCGGCTTGAGGTGACCTGAAGGAAATACTCAAACCTGAAATGGAGCTGAATGAACGTGTCGAGACACTAAATTTTCTGCAATCGACAGCAGAAATGGAATAAGCAGCTAAATTTCGTGTGATAGAATCGCGTCATTACCGAGGCGCCGATGAGATTCTGTTGCGCTTGACTGCCTTAGTATGTCCTAATGCGTTCGACCTTGTCCGACAAGAGTACGAACCTTTTATGGGAGGTTCTATCGCATACGGTGTGCGTTGGATACATAATAGAATTCAAGACAACTACCAGAGAATATGAAGTCAACGTCTCGGTAAGTGAACACTCGGTGTATTGTAGCCGATGACGCCAGTTTCTAACATTTCGTTGTTCTGAAATGGACCAACGTGTGCGCATGGTTCTTTATGCGCACAAGGTTCTTCCTTGTCGGCGTACGATATTTGTGAGATCGGTAATAAGTAAAAAGCTGATTCCGACCAACTTTACTCATTCGCGGTGGCTACTAGAGTCTGAGGGCAATCGACAAGAGGATGATGAATCAAGTGATGACGCCTCATGCTGAGGATTTCGCATCCACACTTCAAATATGAGATCGACGCAACAAGCGGTTTTAAATTAACCTACGAAGTGGAAAACTGCTATGGAAATTGACGAACTTGTTGTGAAGGCGATGATCTTCCACGGAACGAAGCCATTTCTCAGTATGGCGGATGGTTTGCGTAGGTTCAGCGATTGTGCAAGTGAAGGTGTGGTGCCAGCCATTGGGAATCGTGAAACGATCGATGATCAAGCTCCTCTCGAGATAGCCAGCGAACCCGAAGATTCTGAAAATGGCGTTGGAGATACTACTGCGCCTGCAATGTTCAGGACAACATACACAGCTGAAAGTGAAGGAGGTGTTATCGAGGCTCTAGAGGGATCGCGCGATGGCGCCAAAATTTTGGCCAACGGGACAAATGATGTGCCAGACGTGGTCACGAACAATGGGATCGATAATGTGAATGATGATTTTGAAAATGAAAACGAAACAAGCGAGATGGAGACAGAGAAATTACTTACCGAAACAGATACAATCCTCCGCCAGCTAGACGAGGAACTACCTCAGCAAGGGCATCGATGGAATCAAGAAGTACAGGAAGTCGCTGCCAACTGAACATGATACTGGCAAAATGGGAGTGTCCATTAAGTAGTTGGGCACGTTTGAACAGAAGGATTTGATTACCATGAGAGACTGGCGCAGTGCAACACCTATGCTCGAAGCTGTAAGTGCTTTCTGCTAATGGATCAGAACGTCCAAGTTATCGAGGATAGAGCTAGCTGCTCCGTTGAGCAGTTGTGCTACTATGGACTTTTGGGCATGTTCAACGTGATTGGAGTCAGTGAACGTGAACAAGTCGATAGCGAGCCGTTTTGGAGAGGTAGCTGAGCATGAACTGGCGTACTTTCGATGATCAGAGTGACTAGAGGACGCATGCTTACGGCTCATAATGAATCATCTCATGGATCATGACAACAGAGGCCAGCGTCGAATCGGAGGTGCAAACCCTGTTTACGCAAGAATTCACAATAGTTTGAGAGAGCAAGTGATACACTCTTCGCCATTTAGTACGATTATCGACTTGCGCTCATACCCATTTTCACCGACGGCCTGTAACGAGGTTACACGCAAGTGGCTACACGTAGCCACTTGGTTACATGGAGGGTTCTCGAACGTTGGTGTAAGACACACCAATGGTTACACTTTGCAGACAACTGGTGTGTATGCATTTAGGCTTCCTATTGGTAGATAAGCATTTCTTTCTACCAATTAGATTAGCAGGGTTCTGACAGTCATCGGATGGCAGAATACCTTTCATTTAGGATATCAGTTTTAGGAGGAAATCCAGTTCAGACATAAACCATAAATAGCAGTTCTCATTTTAACCCAAAACGGCTTTTAGCTTTTCTTATCGAAGTAAATCTATACTTCGGACGAAAGTATAGTTAATCTAAGTTTAAGCAAACTACGCTTCCTCGCACACGTGCGCTAACGTGTAAGCCGAAGTAGTGGGCTCAGCGTTGGCCCGTTACACCTGGTAGCACTGTGTAGTTCGTCCAACTACCGACTACCTGACTTGTTCGTATGGAATACGAATATGGGGCCGAGAACCAACCCATGGACGGTAATCCGTCCATGCGTGGCCCGAGCGAGTCTGCAACGCACATTGCGCGTGCAGACTGCACCCACCTGTCGGATCCAGAGTGGGAAACTCTCCAAAGACTGGCAACAGTCATTGGGGAGGCGACCGTAGCGACGATGCTACGGACGTTGTCACCGACAGAGCAACACGGTGGTGCTCTGGGCTTCATAGTCAAGGAGCAGCGAGATGCTGCTGCCGCTACGACTACGACGGCGTCGTCCGGGACGACACCGCGCGTGCAGTCATTGAAACTGCACGTGAGCAACTGTGTGGGAAAAGAGGGGAACCTCTTCTCCGATGGCTTATCGAGGTCGACACTGCCATTGCAGCTCGACGCATCTTCGACGATCCGTCGAAGGTTGCGTTCGCCATGTCATGTCTTGGCGGACGAGCGAGGAGCTGGGCGTATGGACGCCGGCTCACGGACGCTTACGCGGAGTTCAAGGAGGAGCTCATAGCTTATTTTCGTTTTCGCTACTTCTTTCTAGCGACTAAGGGAAGGTTCTGTAGAAATCTAGAAGTCACGGTACTCACTATACATATACACTTGATGATGCAGTCGTGTTCAGGACTGAGGCAGACTTTCCCACATGCAACGTTAAAATCACCCTTTCTTTCATGTTCTAGCTCGCAATGGACTGGAATCCTTGCTGGACGACGAGCATCTTTAATTTACAAAGTCCTCACCACATTCCATCAACATTTTTACCACATCAAAATATCTCTAAAAACAGCTCAAACGTAGAGAAATCAGATCGCACTTAGTGCAATGAGTATGATATATTACGTACTTAATGAGAGTAAATTACCCAGTAGGTGATCAGTTGGTGACCCCACCAACTCGTTGGTCCCCATTAGTAAACGCGTTGGTGGAGTTCGTTCCGGCTATGCAAACCGATTATTGATACTAACACAATCCATACAAATAGAAAATGCAACGTGAGAATCCTTCGCCGACGGCTGGAAGTAATCATAACCCGATTACTTTTATCTTTCGTCTATACGAAAAAGCTACGTGAAAATCCTAGTAAGGGCATTCTCGTAGCTCTTGGTACAAACAATCTGCATTGGGTGCCTTCCACAACTAGATTTTTTTTAATAAAGTCGACATAGAAGATTATTAAAAAGCGCCAACCGTAACGGTCAGTAGCGGCTTTTCGTGTCCGGTTTGTTGTGTCACAAGAGGAACAGATATCCTGATTCTACTAGAACGATTTGCACGGACTCTTAGAAGAAGTACAAAAACCAGGGGGGGAATATTATATTCAAAGATATCGGTACCTTGGCGTTGCAATTCACCCAGGCTCACAGCAAGATCCTCAAGTCGTTCCTCCTTCGGCTATCTTCCTCGCGGTGGGACGGTTGCTGTATTCCTGCCTGCGCTAGAACCCCGATGGACCCAGAAGCCTTGTTTGTCGTGGTATTCTCTGAGATCAGCACCCAGCGTAGACTCCGTGTGAGGTGACGGGAGCTTCGGCGAAGAATATACGACGATTTTATTCGTTTTGAGTGACAGCGTATCATCTGTGTGCGGCACTACGTGCCCCAAAGATCCAAGAAACACATCTTGTATGGATACGTGGACGGCAGGAACCGATGAGAATTTCCTATCCACTACAAGTCACACTCGGTACTTCAGTCTTAATATGTGGTAGTGTTGATACGACTTTTATCTAATTTGATTATGGTGTGCTATGCAGGGAATCGTTCTGCCGTCTGCTTGAACGCTTCGCTCCACACTATAACATATCTCACTATCGACAAGGTGGAGGTCGTCCATGCCGACTTCAACACCATCATCAGGTCTTGGGTCTTCTTCTTCACTTCTACAAAGGGTCCATGCAGCGTTCGTCTCTGTGCAAAGCGTTCGGAAAGCCTCCGTCAACCGTGGCACGCGTTGTAAATGCTGACAAGGGTCGTACGAACTTTGGGGCGTTATGGTAATTCTTACAGTAAGGAGAGTTGCCGTCAGACATAGCTCGGAAAAAATAATTACAATATATTAATTTTAGCATTATATTGACGGAGTTACGGATTATTGGGAAGTACAGATTTCCGTAAGATATGCAATTGGCCCCGTAATATGTATATTGAGTTTTATCCCACCGTAAAAAGCGATGAACATGAGCTGGTGGACTACAAAGCCCAGATCAAACGGCTGGCTCGAGTGAGCGCGACCAAACTCCTCGCACGGTCGTCTCAACATGCTCATTCTTGATTTTGACAAGTGCTAAGTCCAACTCCCGCGCTATCTCAAGCTTCTTCTTCACAGACTGTGGCGACGGCCAGTTCTCATGCAAGCAGTGCGGCAAGGTTCGCAAGCGGACGCCTGGAACGGGCTACACCAACCTCATCAGCCACCTCGCGGCGAAGCACCCCGGCTACACCTAGACGTACGACGAGAGCCAGCGAACTCACGGGCAGTCTCTTGAAGCTCATGGCTTCGTGGACCAGCGCATGATGGAGATCTTCAAGTGGATGGAGCGGATCGTTGCCCGGAACCATGCGCTGAGTGAAGTGGACGACCCGCTGACCCGCTCGCTGGCTGCGGTGAAACCCATCTCGTCGAAGACATTGATGCGGTACATGCGCCACGTGGCTGCCAAGGTTGGGGCGAGAATCGCGGTGGACATGAACGGCCAATTTGGACTCATGTTTGACGGGTGGACGTCTGGTACGACGCACTTCGTCGCTATCTACGGCATCTTTACT
>QOKR01001169.1:0-12764 GCA_016880985.1 Phytophthora idaei | reverse complement strand
GAACGACTCCGCACCATGCTTCTCAACATATTGAGAGCTGTATGCTGTTTGAGCATGTTATTCCAGAAGAGCTTGTAGTCAGCCATACTGACAATAGTCTTACCATTCAATTCCAAGGACATCGAATCAATGACGTTCCAGTTGCCACACTTCAGCGTAGCACAGAAACGGTTTGCGGCTGCCGACTGAGCAGTAGCACCATTCTTCATCGAGACCTTGTAAGGGAGCATGATGTAAGCATCTCGCAGCGAAGAAAATCCTTCACTTCCGTTCAGCTGAGCCGTAGCATCAATCGTAATAACACCATTCTGGTCCGAACCCTGATTCAGATCGATAACGAAGGGTACACGCTTGACGGAAGATACCTTGGTCTTACGACCGCTCTTGAGTGAGCTTTGGTACAGGTATTGGTCGGAAAGTTGCGTGTCAGACATTATTGAATCTATATGTCCCTCATTATAGTTTTCAGAAATTAAATATTATGACAGACCTTATCAAGCCTATTACCTGTGATCAGGATCTTATAGAACTCGCCGAGAAATTAGGCGTGCATCTTGATGATATTCATGAATCCAGTGAGATTACAAAACCGCTCTCAAAGAAAGGTTCCTACACTGGATGTCGGACATTGGACGGCAGTCTACAACGGGGAATATTTTGACAGTATGGGTGAAGGTCCTCCATGAAAGTACGGGATCAAAAGGTACAACACCAAGCAATACCAAGGGACCTATGGCGACTACTGTGGCCCATTCTGTCTTCTTTGGTTATATTCAAAGCAGCATGACAAACCCGATATATTCAAAAAGATGAAAGATCTGAATTTGACCATTCTAGAATAATATTTGTTTCAAGGAATATAGAAATCATGTATCGTGAATTAACGATTTCAAGCAATGTCCCAGAGCGGAAGCTGACCAAAGCAGTCAAGACCGGTAAGCTCAGTCTTACAGCTGACGAACTTAAAGGTACTGGATCAGTTATTCATCTTCACCCTGCGTCTCACGAAAAGGCACTTAAGGCACGCAAAGCCGGACGCCGTGTTCGACTTGACATCACCAAGCATGAAGTAAAAAAGGGATACAAACGAGCTCAAGGTGGTTCAATTTGGAGTAAAGTATGGGGAGGGATCAAATCTGCGTTCAAGTTTGCTAAGGATAGTGGAATACTCTCGCGTGCTGCCGATGCTGCTGTACCAGCTCTAGCTACTGCTCTTGGAGCCCCACAGGCTGGAATTCCTGCTCGCGCAGCTATTAAATCGATGACAGGTATTGGTGTTTACGATAGTGATGACGATGCGGGGAAAGGAACGGCTGGTGGTCGCGCTTCAGTAGCTGATGTCAAGAAGGCTGCAAAGAATGCTCTACCATATGCTAAACGTAAGGGGGTTCTGACAGATGCTGTTGATGCTGGAAAAAAGTATCTTCTTTCCAAAGCAAGCAAGCCGGAGCACGAAGATCTCATCAAATCCCTGAGAGGTGAAGTCCGTCGTCGATATGGTGTCGGTGTACCTAAGAGTAAGAGGTCAGCGAAGGGATCCCTGAAATGAAGGCTAAGATGGCTGCGGTTCGAGCTAAGCGTAAGGCTGGGGGTAGCTTTAGATTGTAAGGGGAAAAAATAGATACTATCAGCTTATTTTTTTGGTCTCAGTAAAATCATGATGGAAACGGAGGTATCGCGGAACTTAACCTTCTGATCGTTTTGATTGTAAATACTAATCGTAAGGGAAGAACGAGAACCATTGTGACAATTCATCCACGCGTCCTGACTTGGCTTATACGAAATCAATTGACCTACAGAAGCATCGCCTCGATCGAATGCGCTCAGAATATCACCACTGGCTACATATGCATTCTTAATGATATCACATCGCACGATATAGCTCGAGGTCGGATGGATCTGAGGAATGATATTTGATAGTTGAGCGCTTGCAACAGTAGCAGGAGAAGCAGGGTAAGTACCACTCGTCAGGCCGACAACCTTACCAAATGCAGCGATATCGATGATAACACGTGGTACACGGGCTGTGGTAGGTAAGCCCGTACCTCCAGAGCTGTACAAACCAGTAGCAGGGCAACTGTATCCCGCTGGGAGACTCGTTGGAGTTGCACTAAAATCAAACTGTGCAGCGTAGTATACACTCAACTGGATGTAGAACACGTTATTTCCCGATGCATCAACCAAATAGGCACCAGCATTTACCAGTGCTGTCTGAATGCTTCGGTTGATATCGGCATAGGTGTAAATACCATCAGCAAGGGTATGGTAGCTCAGCAGCAATTGCTGAAATGTGATTAATTTGATGGAGGGATTCATTACGCAAAGCTGGCACAAGATTTTATATTGGTGTTTCAAACGGTGGCCTACACAGGGTTTTCGTGAGCTTTGGGGATGAACTCGAGCGTGAAAAAAACATTGCGACTGGCGATCACTGAAGTACGTCACTGCATTCACTTCGTGATAGTAGGATCCTGTGTATTGCACGAGTTGATCGGGAAAAGATATGAAACGCTGCGACGCAATATGCTTACCGATGTTCGGACTGAAGAGAGAGATCGAACATATTGCCAGCAGTTAGCTCATCAAGGCCGCAACGACCGCAGCCATCAGCGAGACCCAGGAAAGAACTTTCCCACCGCGTGGTGGGGAGGCATTACTTCCGCTTTTACCGCTGGACGAACCCAAGGTGTTGTCGGACGGATTATTTTCCAAGTTAAGTTGCTTCGATCCGGAAGCGCTGTCACCAGCCATGAGAGCGTTGGAGCCGGACGAGGACGAGAATCCAGCAGCGCTACCAAAGCCGCTAGAGGACGAGTAATCAACAGCGTTATCAGGCAGCAGTGAAATGTTGACAGTGGTCGCACTCCCATCGCATCCGTCGAGCTGGTCCAGGACGTATTGCTTTTTGTTGATGTACTCGTAGTCGTAGAAGCAATCCGGTAGCTCGTCAGCCAAGCCCCTGATCGCTTCCGTGCAGGTCGTATTGCACTGTGCGATAATCTCGATGTTGCCACCGTTGACGACAGAGTCTGATGCACACTCTTCACTTGTAGCTGTCGTGACGTACAGGTTCCACAGGTTGATGATCTCTGAAGTATTGCAGTACGCATCCATAGCTATGGTCGTCGCTTCTGGTGTTAGCGCCGATGATGAAGCAGAAGAAGTCGATGGAGAAACTGTGCTCGAGTCTGTGGCGGTCGGCGCGTCAGTGGCAGCCGTCAGGGATCCTGCGTCCTCAATCTCGCCTCCGATGCAAGCTGTGAGTGCATTTTGTACCTGTATCTTGTGGTTGAGACCGTTGAACGTGCAGTCCGGAAGATCATTGGCCACACCCTCCACGACATTGACACAGTCGGTAGCAGTGCACGGCGCATTGACGTAGACGGGATCGGTCTGCACCACATACGGCGAGCAGGCGGAAGTGGCAGCAGCCGCTACCCAGATCGACGTCGTGGAAGCACCTTCGGCGGCGGTGCACTCGGCTGCTTCACCAGTCCAAAAGAGCAAGGTCAACGATAGCAGCAAAGCGACATTCATTCTCTGAATCGGTGGAGACTTGAGTACGGCGAGGTTTGTTCGAAAGTGATCCGTACTTTGCACTCCAAGTCGCCACTGTTGAAGTGGGTTCCTCATTTTCTTCGACCGACTCCTTGATCAGACGAAGAAATCGAAGAACGTTGAGATTTGGATTCGTGGAAGTCGCCCGTGGCCAAATTCAACGCCTAAGTCAGCGCTTGTATTGTCTGGATATGGCTCATTCCGTCTGTAGCACTCGTCTTTCCATACATGTACGAAGGATCTCACCAACGGCACGAGTCTCCTGAAGTGAAGGCTTCACATCACCGTTAGGGCATTTCCCACAGTCAAAAGCGGCGCTTGGATTGTCCTCCATCCCTTCTGCCATTCTGCCATCTATTTGTATCCTGCACCTCAACGGCTGAGTGTTCCGGTGATATTGTGCGTAAAATGGAGAGTATCATTTGTTATTGATGAGCATAATTGTAAATTGAGTGTCATGGAGAAACAATAGCGCTATGATATGCTACATATCACAAAAAAAGCTTTATCCACATGGCGTCGTGCGCGTTCGTCGCAGCCCCGCGTCCGTCACCGTTCATGCGATGGTCCTAGCTGCACGTCGGAGCTCACAAGAATCCCGCGAAGTAGAGAGCGACCGAGAGCTGCGCTACCACGGCGCCCATGGCCATGACACCCGTCGAGGCACCCGATACAACCGATCCGCTGCCGGTGCTGCTGCCGCTGGCCGACGCCGACTGGTCCAGCACCTCGTTCGTGTCGGTGCAGTATGTGATGACACTCTGCAGCCCCGTCTTGCGGTCGATCTCGTCTTCACCCGTGCAGTCCGGCAGCTGGTCCAGGGCGTCACTGAGCACCGAGAGGCAGTCGCTGTTCTGACAGTAGTCGAGCGACGTCACGTCCGAGTCGGCGACCAGGTCCCCGCACGCGGTGCTGTTGGCCAGGTCGGCGTACACGTTGTCCACGGTGGACTGCTCGTCGTCTGTGCAGTTGGCGGCGTTGGCTGAAGTTTGAAGCGCCACGAAGGCTACGAAGGCCATGGCGAAGATGTTGCGGAGGCGGGCCATTGTGGTGTCGGGGGATCGATGGAGATGGAGACTGGAAATGAGGAGTTTGAGTTGTGTCGAGCCGGTCTGCGTGGTGGCCAGGAAGGTTTCACGAAGCCAAGGTATGCGGTACCACACTGGAAAGTTCACATTATTCGCTAAAAGCCGCAGGTGGCGACTAGCGGGTGATACATTTTGATTGAGAGAGTACCGCGTGCGGACCGTAGTCGGTGGGTCAGTGTAGAAATATGCCACGATTAAAATTTTCCCAGCGAGACTCTCGACTCGAGACAGATCGGTCAGCTTGCGGTGCTGGATGCATTACAAGCAGGCACCGATCGTGGCGCGCGGCGACGTGTGTGGGTCGCTGCGTGTCACGCACAGCAGGCCTGCCGCGCCGAAATCACGTCAGACTTTCGCCCGTCCAGCACACTGACTCGATTCCTGTAAGAGTTTATATCCTGTATTACTGCGAGATTTGATAGATGTGGTTTCATTTTTTTTGTTAGCATAACAGCAAGATTTGTTCCTACTCTAGCTGTAACACAATGGTGCCGAGCATCGCAAGGCCCTCGACCGCAAACGTGGACGAGAAGAAGACGACGTACAAGAGCGAGCTGTAGCCGCCATTTTATAATAGTGGTGAAATTTCTGTCGTGCAGATCGCATTGAGACCCACTCAAGACTTTCCACAGTAATATGTAGAAGAAAACTTCCATTACAACACAGTTTCCTAATTGCACGGCTCTGGTACATTTGGTGCTCGCGATCACAAGCTAACCCACGCAAGCGCGACAGTAAGGGTCAGCGCATTCACCGTCACAACGTTGCCACTGAACTCCAAGGCAACAGCCGCCGACTTGGTGGGAGCGGGTGTGTCCATTGCTTGTGAGTCTGCTGAGGACGCGACTGGTGTTTGGGTCGTCGTTGTCGGGACTAGCGTTGTTGTCGTTGCAGTGGGCGTCGTCGTGTTCGGTAATATTACAACGGCGTCGTCGCACAGTGCAACAGTGTCTCCGACCACCTGCTTGACACTGATGCCCTCGTAGCTGCAGTCGGGCAGTCGTGCCTCCACATTTGCCAAATACGCAACACATGTGGGGTCGCCACAGAATGCCATTTCGGTGATGATGTTAGCAGACACATTTCCACGACAGTTTTCTCCTTTTTCCCCTTCCGTGTTAATGTCGTTAATGACAGCGACCTCTTCGACTGTGCAAGTGGGGGTCGTATCCGCAGTCCACTTCGAGTCCCTGGTAGCGGAGCTCAAACTTGAACCGGAATTGGACGCGTCGCACCACGTCACCAAGTCGCCATATATTTCTCCAAGATTGCCGCCGTCGTTCTCGCAGTCATGTGTATCGGGCAGCAGCTCGCGCATGAGCTTCGTGCATGCACTCTCACAAAGCTCCGTTTTGGAGGTGATGCTGCTGTCGGTGCCACTCGGGACTGCCGAAGTACGCCGGTGCTATACTTTTCAGTTGCACTCGTTGGAGGAAGGTGCATGCCTTGGCAGTGACGTTCGGTACCAGCACTAGAGTCACAGCTATCACCACCCAAGTGACAATAAACCACTTCGATGTATGTTGCATGGCACGCTAAGTTGACTGAGAGGCGCTCGAGACTTGATCTGACGGAGAAAAAAATAAAGTGGCAGCAACAAGGTGAAGAAATGACCTGCGGATGGTCAGTACTACCGGATTCGTACCTATTTTCAACGATCTCTTGGTCATCGCTAGAAGATGTTATGTCCTACTTACTAACAGTAAGTACCGCGGTAGTAAGTACTTAGGGCAACAAATGTCTTGGTTTTCCTTGGGTATTAGAGTTCAAGTCCACACAATACACGGTGTAATACATTGTATTATATACCTCACCAATTATGAAAAAAACCGTCTTGATCCGTTGGACAGCACACAGCACCTCTGACGAACGTTGTTCATTCATCCAATCCAAAATGAGGTAAAATTTGGAGATTTCGATGTGATAAATTAATAATTACTTACACAAGTTCTTCTCGACCTTTGCGAGGTCGTCAAACCGACAGGAAATTCGACGGAAACGGCAAATTACTCAAGGTCATTCTAAGTACGAATTGGTATTTAATTTACGTTCGCGGCGTCATAGTGCCAAATGACTTGAAATTTGTATTGGATGGTTCAACCCAAGCTTTGGGTTCCAATACATCCGGCACCAAAACATATTTTGGTCGGAATTCACAATACAGAACAATGGTAGCAGAATTCCAAGGTCATGACCTGGATTTGGTGCTGGTCACCAACTTTATCCCATTTTGTTGCGACGATATCAGACTGGCCCTAAGGGCCAGTCCCCCTCGTTATCGTCATGGCGTCTCGGTTAATATTATAAAATATATAAACAGTTAAAGTAACGTCAGCAGTCAGAAAGTAAGATGACCGTATAAAGTGTACAAGGTTATAAGGAGGTAGTGGGTACGGGGAGCACTGTACGCCTTCGATAAGAACTGGCAGGTTTGGCAAACCAGTCGCAATGAGCCACAGTTAGCCGCAACTGTGACTGCATATTACCATTGTAGATGCGAAAACAAAGCAAGACTGGTCGTCAAAGACCCTGGATAACTCCGTAATATTAGACCATCATCATCACTGAAGAACGCGTCTCGCAATTGTCATTGAGCTCGCGGAAAAGCTGGGAAAACTAAAATACCAAGTACATGGGTACAGCGTCAAGTCAACGGACTTGAAGACCGCCGGTGCTGGCACCACCGTCCTATTGTCGAGTGCCGCTGATATGGAGTCGTCGGCGTTGGGAAACGCACATTTACATCGCGAAACAGAGACGAATAACAAAAATGCACAGGTTTCAGCCTACGAAAGATGCATTCAGGGATTATCCCCAGTAAAATTTGTCCTATCCGCTTAATTTGTAAGTACTGGACAGATAGGATCAAAAGATAAACTTGGACAAAAATATGGAAGTAAGAAGGATCCAATACTTTGTTCAAGATAAATTCAAATATGGTCACAAGCCTACCCAAGCAAGCACGACGGCGAGGGTCAACATCACGATGTGTGCATTGGACTTCAAGGCAACAGCCGCCGACGTGGTGACAGCGGGTGTGTCCGTTGTTTGCGAGTCCGCTGAAGGCGCAGCTGTTGGTGTTTGGGTCGTCGTTGTTGGCAATAGTGTAGCCGTCGTCGCAGTGGGCGTCGTTGCGTTTGGGGGCCACGTTACAGTGTTATCACGGCACACCGCGAGCGCGTCTGCGACCACCTGCTTGATATTGTAGCCACTGTAGCTGCAGTTCGGAAGTCGAGCCTCCACGTTGGTCATATACGCAACGCATGCGTCTTCCGCACAGTATGCTGCCTTACTGGTGGCTTCAGTAGCCGCTCCCGCACTTCCCAGGCAGTCTGCGTTTTTCGAGACTTCCATGTTGAGATCGTTGATGAAAGTGACATCCTCGGCCGTGCAAACCGAGACAATGTCTGTTGTGTTGATGGCAGTCGAGTCCGAGTCCCCGGAAGCGGAGCTCAAGCTTGAAGCTGACGCTGAACCGGAGCCAGAGACAGACGCTGCGTCGCACCACGACCGCAGCCTCTCCATCGATTCCCCGAGGTTGGTACCTTCGTACTCGCAGTCTGGTGTATCGGGTTGCAGCTCCCGAACGAGCTCCATGCAGGCACCCGCACAAATCACCGTGACGGAGTTGGTGCTGCTGTCCAAGGCGCTACCCACACAGTCTGGACTGCTGGAATAAGTGGCAGCTACACTTGTGAGTTGCGTTAGTTGGGTCGAAGTACACGCCTTCGCAGTGACGGTCGGTAGTACCACAGCCGAAGTTATCACCGCTGAAGCGACACTAAACCATGTAGTCGTATGACGCATGATACGCGTCGCTTGGAACTTAAGGCTGACGGAGGAAATCTCAAAGTGGCAGGTGACTACCGGTAGGCGGAAGAGTTAAGAGTCGATGGTCAGTGTCTCCGGATTCGTACCCATTTTCAGCGAACATCAAGAACTCCACATTTTGGATACATGTACCCATGTACGACAGCACATTTTTAAAAACTTTTTTGTTGTTAGTTTGTATGTTCTTATCGCGGTGACCCAACTACAATAGTCTAGCAGCTCTCCTTCGCTGCTGCAGGAATCCTCCTCCTATGCGCGCTGGTGGTCCACGAGCATGAGACTAGCCACGAACGTCATCATCATCTTTGGCTTGACTTCCACGATATCCTCGTACGTCAGGAAGACCGTCGCGCCGATCTTCTGCGCGCAACTGATGGCGTACTTGGCGTTGCTGGCCTTGGCGTCCTCCGTCTTGTCCTGTAGAACCATGTCCCAGTTCACGGCACGCGGCTCCACGGCGTGCACCAAGTCCAGCAGGTAAAGGCCGTCGGACAGCGTCGAGTCCCGGAACGACACGATGTTGCCCTTGGCCCGTCCGCTCTGCCGAACCTTGTTGTTGGCCCACCCAATGATGTCCTTGTCGGTGATCTCGCCTCGACCTGCTGCCAGTTCGCTCAAGATCTTGAGTTGCTGGTACCGCATACTCTGCCACACGATCGACAGGATCATCTTCTTGGCGCCTTCGAAGATATCGGCGCCTCCAACATTCACGAGCGAGAACTTGAGCTGCTTGCCCAGTACAACGCAGTAGTTGCAGTTCTCCACCTGCTTGAACTTGTTGGGAGCCACCATGTTGACCTTGTTCCAGGCCACAATCCCCTTCTGGATCTTGTCCAGCACCTTGAGCAGCTTCATGCCGTCGCTCAGGTCCGAGTACAAGTGGTTGATGTACACGTCGTCGATGGCCAGAGAGTTGATCCACATACGGAACACTCGCTCTTCACGCGTGTCGCCCACGTCATCGTACAGGATTTCCTCGAGCTGCTTGATCTCCTCTTCAATCACATCCAACGCCGGACACGTGTTGAAGAGCTGGGCGACGAACGACATGTTCAGCTTCGGGTTTCCACTGGTAATATCCCGAGGCTTGATGAACGTCTCGACCTCCAGACGACGTGCGTTCTGGATCACGTGAGCAGCGCGCTCCTCCGGCACAGACTCCGTGCACAAGTCGCAGTGCTGAGGAGCAATATGGTGCAGTAGTACACTGTACGCAGTCGCATCCTGCACGTCTGAGCTGAAGTTCGTCACCTTCTTGGGGTGGCCTGCAGCCTTCAGGTGGTAGTTCATCCACCGCAGCAAAATCTGGTCCGGTGGGAGCTTCATGAACTCTTCCAAAGTCTCTCCATCCAGCAAAAGTCGCATCAACTCCGGGTGGTTCTTTAAGTTAATGGTCGACGTCAACTGGATCTTGATAATCTGCCATACCAGCCCCAAGACGAGGATCGGTTTGCCTTCGATCAAGTCGTCGGGGCCGATGTTCACCACGCTGCAGCCGATACTCTTGGCTGCGTTGATGCACAAGTTCTGGTTCTCCGTCTTCTGGTACACATTCAGCTCTTTCGCCCGCTTGACGAAGTTCAGAGCGCGTTCATCGATCGTCTCGGGCACCGCGCGGTTGATGAGTTTACACAGTACCACGCCGTCGCCCACTGCTAGGAACAGACCCGCGTCCATGCCAATCGGCATCAAGGACGCCACATCCTTGTCTGCTTGCAGAGTGTTGTTGATGTGTTCTGTGAAGGCAGCCGTCTCTTCCTCCGAGTATGAGTGCAGACCGCCAGCAGTGCCCTTCACCTCGTGGATCGTGGAATTGTATTGCGCCGCTGCACTCGCGCGTCGCTGGAGCACACTCAACGTGTGCGCGTCGACGCCACCCACGTACTCCTTTGCAGGAGAGACTGGCGCTGTATTCTTCACAGGAGAGCGGGGAGGAGTGCGGACCACTGGAGCTGGCGGTGGAGTACTAGCTGCAGGCGGCCACTGAGCACGCTTCGGAGCTTCTGAAGGAGAAGAAGAGGACGCACTAGAAGGCCACTGCGGCTTGGTAGCTCCGTTTCCAGCAGGTGGCCATTGCGGAGGTTTAGAGGACACAGGACTCTTCGGAGGTTTAGAAGATACGGGGCTCTTCGGTGCAGACTCAACCGGAGAAGACGTCGGTGGCCACTGCGGCTTTGCTGCACTAGGTGAGGTCCCTGCAGGAGGCCACTGAGGCTTCGTGGGGCTCTTATCACCGGCAGGCGGCCATTTTGCATTCGCGGCGGGAGGAGCAGCGGCAGGAGGCGTAGCAGGTGTAGACGACGCAGCAGGAGGCCACTGCAGCTTCGATTCGCTGGAACCAGTAGGAGGCCAGTGGGACTTTGCATGTGTAGGTGCCGCAGTCGGAGCTGCAGGTTGTGGGGCTGACGACGGCGTGTGTCCCCATGACGCAGCTTGGTTGGCAGCAGGTGGCCATTGTGACTTGCTCGCAACAGGCGCCGGAGCTGCTGTAGGGGTCGTAGGCGGCCACTGGGCCTTCTGAGCGAAAGCCGGAGCTTGCGGCGTCGGCTCAGGCGTCTGATTCACTGTCTTTTGACTAGCAAAGAATGGCGTCGTCTCCACGGTCGCAGTGGGCTCAGAAGCAGCAGGAACGGGGGTTTGGACTGGTGTGGGGGCCACTGACGCATGGCCCATGAGCAGCGCCGGGTCTAGAGCGATGGCTCCATTGCGGAAATCGTGGATAAGTTCCAGGAACTCCTGGAACGAGATCTGCTCGGGTCTGGCCAGCTTAGTCTGTTGCAGCATGACTGTAGTCTGATTGGGCGTCACATTCTCGCCCAGCTTCTGCAGTACCGTGTGCAGCTCGGATACGGGCACAGCAGCCGCGTAGTCGCGGTCGTGCTCCTTGAACACGCGCTTGAGCTCGTGGATCTCCTTGGGCGAGAACTTTTGCAGGAAGACGGACGACACCTGGTAGCTCATGGGCGTCTGTGGGGGCTTCTCTTTGGAGTGTGACAGTGATCAACGTTCACGGTCGCAGCTTCAAGGGGGACCATTGAAAGCGATAGGGCTGGGGAGTATCGGATTCAAAGGGGATTACGGATTCGAATTTTTCGTGGCGCAACGTTAGTGCAACATAAACGCAACGTTGGATTATGCAGGTCAGAGCTTGAAGTGGATTATGCGCCGAGGTGTCGTCTCGGGCACCCCTTGTGTACAGACCTCTGTCCGCTGCGGAGGGCTTGCCATGGATGACACAAAGCCGAGAAGATCATAGTTTGGTGTTCAAAGTCCTGGTCCAGGGGGACCTGGCGGTGGAGGACTCTGCGAGTAGTATATACTGGAACATTACGCCGGCAGTTTTTTTACTTACCGTAATTTACGACCGAGAACATTCCTGGAACCTGCTTTCGGACCAGCTGCTATTTCGACGACGCAACCTCTCGACCACCTGAGAGCGAAAGAGACATCTTTTGAATCTTGAGGTAGTTTTAGAGCCGCTCGACCGACAACATTCAAACTATACATTGATAAATGCAATAGAACATTACGCCGGCAGTTTTTTACCGCAAGGAATAGTTCAGAGCAGCGCGACGCGTGGCGTCTCATCATTGGTTGGAAGTCTATGTGACACGCCTTCATTTCCGCTTAAGTACGCCAGAAATTCTCTCCTCTTTCTTCCTCATTCCAGAATCTGCCGACTCGAGGAAAGATGGTGAAGCTCTTGTTGACTTATGCGATTGTCGGTCTGGCGGAAGGCGACGGTGTGGAGATCGACGATGGTCTACCGGTGTGGAAGTTGAAGGACGCGATCAGGGAGAAAGAAAAAAGTAAGGATCGCGTAATTCGTGAGCTGCAGCCTTTCCTGGCGAAGACGTCGGACGGCGCGTGGCTGCGAGATGAGGACCCCAGTGTGCTTGAGTTGGAGGAAGGGAGGATCCATCCCGACGTCCAGACGCTGATCGATGGAGAGAAGATGAAAGTGAGGTGGACAATTAACGACGTGCTGAAAGAAAATCACATGCCCACCCCTCAGTCAAGACAAGTCCACGTGCTGGTGGTGGTTCCGGAGGGGGCTGGGGGTTCAGCGAGCGAGACTTCCAAGATGGATCAACTCGTCGAAAAGGTTGACAAGATGTACGAGCAGACTGTGTTGGGCAAACGCAAGGTATATCGCCACCCAAGCGCGAGTTCGACACTTCTGACCGAATTGAATGTTCGGTTGCAATCTATCGACACGGTTCAATACCCTACTGGGGACATGACGCATGTTGAACCGTTCACGTGGGGAAGCATTATCGATGAACG
>QOKR01001168.1:0-12789 GCA_016880985.1 Phytophthora idaei | reverse complement strand
ACCCAGTCCAGACATAAATCATAAATAACAGTTCTCATTTTAACCCAAAACGGCTTTTAGCTTTTCTTATTTTAGTAAATCTATACTTTCGGACGAAAGTATAGTTAATCTAAGTTTAAGCAAACTACGCCTCCTCGTACACGTGCGCTAACGTGTAAGCCGAAGTAGTGGGCACAGAGTTGGCCCATTACAACCCGCGTGAAATTGCCCCGTTTCATCGTGTTTGCTGGCGCACAGGAGTGCAAAGTGGAAGCTGAAGTGCACAAAAACACATTGCATAGGGATGAAAATGTTGTTCTAGCAGTGCAAAAGAATGCATATTGCGACGAACGTGTCATGTTGGAATGGATCAAGGAGGTAAAGTGCCAAAAAATATTTTTCATTATATTTATTATTAATTTGAATTCATTTCATTTTATTGTACAGGTTTGGACGCCGTCGGTGTCCTTTTGTCGCGTGCTCTTACTAGACAGTCTGAAAGTCCACAACATGAACACTGTTCGTGCTCATCTTGAGGACGCAATGACCGACGTCGAGTTCGTCCCTGTTGGTGCGACAATGCTTGCTGAGCCTATGGACGTGGCCGTCATGGCTGGATTCAAACGCGAATGCCGTGAGCTGTAGGCCCAACACCACTGTATCCATGACCACAGCGCGACACCTCAGGAGCGACGTAGCCTAATTACATCAATTGTAGTGCAGGCATGAGGACAGATTTCAGATGTGACAATTCGTAGAGGTTTCATGAAGGCTGGCTTAGTTCCCATCGGACCGCGCACCAGTGATGGCCGCTTTACAATCTCTAAGCCCCCAGCACCCCAACTTGCTGCTACCAGCAATAAATAAATGATGCATTCTGTAGGATGGAGGTTGGTCAGTAGGTGGGATGTCACTTCCTATTATTGGTTGGCTTTTAGTTTTTTCACCCGATGTTGCACGAAATTCGTGGTTGCATGAAATCCATGGGAGCCGGTACTTGATACGATTTGATTCCACCAGACTAGTAGTCTTGCTTTTTTGCATTTCCCCTTGATAATACTGTCTAACAAGAAATTCGGTAAGTTCTGATGATAGAAAAAAACGGTCAAATGAGGTCAAAATCAAAGGTTTTGGTGAGAACTAGGAGCGCACATCGGTACGATAGTACATGAATCACATGCCCATCCATTCTAAGTTCTTTATATCGGAATTCAGCCTCCACAAGGGTCGTAATAGAGACCTTGGAATAGTCTCGCATATCGTCAGATATTTCCATACATTTCCAGTTTTGAAGTATTTCGTTCGAATTCCACTAAATTTCATAAATATGTTCCACATCACCCGCCTTAACTTGATCAACTTGCTATACTTGATCAAAAGTTGTTCTACCGGCTGTATTAGCTAAGGGAGTTTAATCTGTAAATGGAGATATGCTTTACCACCCAGAAGGCATCTGTAGATTTGACCAGCCCTCAGTACAGGTAATACTGTGGGTTGGAGGTTTAGGATATGCATGTGAAATAGTACGAATACTATTGCTTCTTTATCAAAGTAATATTTAAATTTCCGGCCAGTTTACTAGTATTATACTATTGCACTAGTATAATATAGTACTATTTTCGGACTACTATAAATCCGAGGCACAACTGTCATCGCCTGAGCCTTTTCCTATGAATCTCTTGCTCGAATTGCTTCACGACGGGATCAAACTTCACGCACTTCATTAAGTTGGCTTTTACTCTAAACATTTATTTCTGGTGACACGCTCGACAGAGTGGCCTAATAATTTGCACTCTAAGCAGTGGTTTCCGCCAACTTCGACGCCTTATCGGAAACAGTTTGCTGCTGCGACGTGGTTGCCGCAGAACCGGCGCAAAAATCCTCCCTGGCTTCGACAAGTTTAAGCTTCGGATTCTTGCAACTAGCGAGCTCGAGATGGCACGGGCTTGAGTAAGTAACTCCATTGGAGCCGCACACGGGCGAATAGATGTCGGGGCAAGCACCTGAGCAATTTTTGGCGGGCGAGGAACTTCCACTTCCAATGACGCCGTCAGAGCCATCTTCGTAGAGACTGCCGATACCTCTGGCGCTAGTCGAAGACGCTTTTGTCGACTTGGATGCCTTTGTACTCTTAGTACTCTTGCTCTTGTCCAACTTCATATTGGTCTCCTCGCTGGCAGAATCATCTCCGGCGCTGTCGTCATGGGAGGCACCAAACGATCGACCATACAGCCTCTTGTACTCGGCCAGGATGTCCACGTCCTTCTTCTTGTTTTTGCACTTGGCCATCCGCATGTAGCACTCGTTTGAGTACGTCTTACACTCTCGTCACTCACGGGGTCGTACACATCGAGGCACGCGTCAGGGCACGCTGTGGCTACACTACCTGACTTCGATGATTCAGCGGACGAAGCAATTGACCCGCCAGCGCATTCGCCAACTGCCAACAAACCCAGCTCCGCAGTTTTGCACTGGGCAATGCTGAACGCGCAGTCGTTTGTATACGTCACGCCGTCAGACCCACAAACAGGTTCGTAGTCGGTCGGGCAGATTGCATCACAGCTGTAGCCGCTGCCAGAGGCCTCGGAGCCCGTGGCGTCCCAGTTAAAGTCCCATGAATCCCCGGAGTTCGACGCCGATTTGAGTCCACCGCCAAGTCCTTTGATTTAGCACCCTTTAGGGAGTTGCCAGCTTGGACAGAGGTGATGGCGATCACCGCAAACACGATGCCGAATTTTGGCTTCATTTTTCGACTGGGGCGACAGCACGAGTCAGCAAAGCACGGTGGGGTTTCTGCCAAACCTAGAATGCCAGCGAGACGACTTGCGACGTTGGTATAGCTCTCGCTACTGATAATACATGCAGCCTTTATCGCCTCTACCGGTATCAGACTGCTCGAGAGGCTCTGATCCGGGGAAAGCCAAACGGCGTCTATGCGCGTTGGCAACAGCAGCCCATCCAAACTTTCTATCTCGCTTCTTGCAAAAGTGTTTTAATATTTATTTGTAGTGTTTCCAATTTTTACAAAGTAGGAAGCTCTGAAACTTCACATTTATACGACTGAGTTACAGGTAACATACATGTAGGAGCCTGCAGGTATCCTTCAAGGGTACATGTACCACTTCAAACGACCTTCGATTACACTGTTAACTTGGACACCCGGCCGACGTAGGTAATTCTTGCGCTGTTGAAGCATTTCCTCCGCTGCGTTCGTACAGGGAGGACGGAGAAAAACCATCTCCACTCGTGGCGGCTAAGCAGGCTTTAGGTGCTCTGGGTTCGGTTTCAACTTGTGTTGGTTAGAACAGATCAATGAGTTTATCGCCATCTCCGCGTGATAGGACAGCCACTTGTTCTTCAGCGCCATGAAGCAATCCAATTTTTTTTAGCTCAGCCAATCACCCAAGATGTAATTATTATACAAGGCAATTAATTGAACCATCCGTAAACTGCTACATCAGCTGTTTTTCTTCTTCTGTAGGCTTTCCCGCCATCTCGGTCGATGAGTTTTTGTGTGTGCATCTTGCAGCCGCCATCGGCTCCACGTACCTCTCAAACCTCAACATCAGATAGCTCGCAACCAAAGGTTCCGTCGGCACGGAACCTTTGGCCGCGAGTTTGTTCCCATCGTCCACGCAAGTCATTGATATACACTTTAACCATCACCGCAACCAACGAGATATCGAAATGACTGGCAGAGCGGATAGTTTTCGTACTTCAGAAAGTAATACTACAGAGCGTTCGGCGTTGTTGTTAAGACCAGTTACCATGCTCCTGAACGAACACTGCGCAAGTGTGCAGGCCACCTAACGTTTCACGGTGGCGTCGCACTTCAAATCTTGTCCACCAAGTAGCAGCAATAGAATACATAATTTCGACGCAAACCTGGTACTCGGATACTCAAGCACGTTTCATTACTTACCGTCCTTGTATTTTTCCACTTCCCTCCCGGCATGAGTGTAGCAATCTAGTTTAAGGTTTCGCTACAGTTTGACGAAAGCAAAGAACTTCGTTATAATAGTGTAAATATCGTATCTTCAAAACCTTAAATACGGATGTTATTTTGGGTCGTAGCCGACTCTAGTAAGAATGAGAACCTCGAGATGTGGATAAATTCAGTTGCCTGCGGCGGATCAATATCGACAAAACCGAACTAATCGAGTTTAGGGACATGCAGGCCGACTCGGCAGTTCTGTAGGGTTTCTACTCGTATCTACACTGTATTATGCGCTGCTTGAGCTCTCATAAATATGACAACACTCTGCAGGTCGTCTGACCCAACACCGGGGTCTTGGTATGTTGAATAGATAAACGTGGTGGAGCTAGTTTTAAAAATTCTCTCATACTCTTCCTTACCGAAAATTAAAGTGAAATAGTGGGAAAATGAGTATAAATCCCAGGATTCCTGGGACCTGACCAAACCACTTCAACGGGATCAAATCCATTAGCTTTGTATTCAATATACTAGGTGCCATTTATCGTAGCTATATTCTTACATCGTGGTGAGAGTGAGTGCCATTAAGCCACGGCCCCCACGTTCGTCACCACAATGGTGCAATGGGCCAGTGATTGAAAATATATATTGGCAGCGATTTTTATTGTTATTTGTCATTTCAGTTTACACTGGAATAGTGTATTGTCATGCAATAATATATTGGAATATTGGTCGGCCTTGTTTGTATTGTTGCAATATTTCACCTTGCAAAACATCATTTTGCTCAGATATACAAAATCAGAGATGTGCAGGCGACTTAGACAGCCTGAAGGACATGCTTAGGAGGAGCTGTAGAAGTGTAAACAAATCAGACGATGTCGTCATTTTTCCCAACCTGTCAATTCGAGGCCGCTTTTTTATTTGATTTCAGTATTGGTTTTTCTGGATGTGATGAATGAACGATAGCAAAAATGCAGGGTTAGTTTACTATTATAATGCTATATTCACACGTTACCACTAACTTACAAGAGTCATGTAATTACGGAGGTGAAGCCATAAAGGGTATAATCCGACCACATCAAATTTAATGCTGACAGCTCGAGCCGTTAAAGCGGTCATCTTATTGAGAGCCCTTTTGGGAGCAGGTGTTGTCGCGGGTTCGAGTCCACTCGGGTCCGTTAATTTTCCTCATTAAATGGTAAGCTTTCTAATTACTTAAGTGAATGTGTTTCTGAACTGGTACTGACATTTTTGCTGTTATATTTGAAATTACACCAATGCAGACTCAACAATGTCGATAGTGACAGGCACATAAGGTACCACTTTGCTGCTCTTCTTTCTTTTGCTGGCAGCAGTGCTAGTTTTGGTAGCTTCAATTTCCTGGAGCACTTCGTGCGTCAACAGGCACCCACCAACCTCGACTCGCTTGCGCATCTGACCGGTGCTCTTGTGGGGTGGAATTGGCAGCTTTAGGATCTCATCCTCAACGTTCGTCTTCATTTGCAGCCAGGGCGGTGGTTGAACATGACGTGGCGCTCCATTGCGCTTGAATCTTCACCAGCGAGAGCGGGAACAGTCCACAAGCCAGGAATCCACTGTCGATGTTCCGGGCCATCTTGAATCCTTTCCAAACCAAGCTTGATACCTTGATCGCTTCATCCTTACTTATTGTGAAGTAGCCCTCGTGATCTTCCTCTACTAGTTCATCGATCAGTTCGCGGATTTTGTTCTTCAGTGTTGCGAATACCGCGACATCCAGTGGCTGAAGAAGATGCGTAGCGTTTGGGAGTAGGAATACCAGCATGATACGTAAATTCGCAGCCAAATCTACAACCTTAGTCGAGTAGTGAAATGCGCATCCGTCCAGAATCAGTACGAGTGGTCGCTTAACGGACGCGGGCACTGAGTGAGCAAAATATTGTAGCCACTCTTCGAATAAAGCCGAGTTCATGAAGCCCGATGGCGAGGTTGCGACAGCTGCTCCCGTCACCTCGCACCCCTCGAGTAACCGAGACGACACGGTTTTCCCGGCAAGACGAAAGCAGGCGGTACAACAAAGCCAGCCGCACTTCCACACGCGACAATGGTGAGATGAAAGTTGGCGGTAGGCTCCGTGCTCCATACATTGCTTGATCCGCGTACAGCAACCATTTTCTTGCTTTTAAGCTGCTTCTGGAACGCAGTCTCATCCATATTAAACACCCGTGAATGGTCAAGATGTAACTCTATGACCAGCTTAGCAAGCGTATTGACAAGGTAGTGAGAACAGCCGGGACCACACAGTTTCGCTTCAGCGAGAGCGATTGGGCTGAACGTCCGACAAGATCAGGGAAGCGCTCTTTGAAGCGCCTGTACCAGCCCTCCCCCATGCTTGTACCACAGCCGAGCAAAGCCACCTCTTGAGCTTTCGTATGATAACAGAGAGGCCGACAGGATGACCAACGAGCTGTCGGCCGACAATCCAGTCGTAGAGATGATGCTCGGCCGCTTCCGGAAAGAATGTCTTCGGACCTGGTCGTGAAGCGCTCAGCGACCTGCCTTTCTTTGCTGCCCCGACCCACTTCCGGATCGTTCTTTATTGAACGCCGGTAGCTGCTGCGACAGCAACAACAGCGGCACCCGCTTGAACTTGAGCGACAATGTCCTGCTTTCTCTCAGTTGTGTTGGTGTTGGCCATCAGGGAAATCTGGAAATGAGGTCCTTTTGCATTCTGCTCCAGCTGACTTAAGTCTCCACCAATGGTTCATCCGGTTCCCGCCGCAACGATCAAGTTCCCGCCAACGGCATAAATTTGTATAGGTATCGCACTTAATATTATTTTTGCGAATGACTGACAAGAAAACGTAATATTACATTCCTACTGGACAAATTCAGACCGGCCTTTAATTGGCCAAACGTCCCCGAGTTGGCAGTTTCCCTTAGACAGCCTGAAGAACATGCTTAGCAGGAGTTGTAGGAGTGCAAAACAACTCAGACGAAAGCATGTGACCGCTAACGAAGCCTACGAAGTCCTTCGTTATATCCTGTGAGCTTCAGTGTCGGCTGAAACGTTGATTCACAGCAAAAATACATGAGCCGAGAACGAATCGTGTTCCAACCCTTCCTATTCTAGCTAAAGCCACTAGCGGTTTGTACCTTTCGTTGTGGGTGATACTGCGCAGTAGGTTACATTGCAGCCTGGCTAATTTGCATCATTTTCGCAATAAGGTATTGCAATAATTTCCTCGCATGCAATTGGGTATTTGTACTGAGCTCCCATTGGCAATAATACATTGCAAAAAAACATTTGTATACGCCGTAAAGACCAATATTTTTTTTCTTCCAATCACTGCAATGGGCACCGGCGTCACACCGTGTAGTCAAGCCGTGATCTTGGTGCGGTCCACTGGCATGCTGCGATCTCTAGTAATATCATCTTCTACCTCCACACGAAGCTCATGACGACACATACACAGTGCAATACAGAGACAAAGTAGCATGTCTTCGATATTCTCGGTTTCTGCACACTCAAAAGTGCGCTGGCGGATAAGCTACGATTGCTTTATCGCGCACTTCAATTTTTTTTTCTACGACTTGTCAATGGTATCCAACGTGGCCTCCTTCGACAACTTCGCTTTCGACCCCGTCTTGCTCTCCTTCTCGACTCGCCTGGTGTTGCCGGCGTCCGCGGATACATTCGCAGAGTCCTGCTCCTCACCGTCACCATCAAGGCTCAATGCGGCAGACGCATAGCCGATGTATTAATAGCCGGTGTAATGGCCTACAGTCGACGTGGACGAGTAGTTGGCATCGTATGGCCTTCATCAGAGCTGTACGTGACGACGTGGCTCCAGTCCAAGACTATTTCCTGGATACATCATAACGCCACGTGACGTGGACCAGTCCAAGCTCTCATCGGGTCCAAGTCACCAATGCGTGTACGCGTGTGCAGTCAGCTTCAGCTGACTTTCATTTGCTGCGCCTCCATGTCTCCATGGAGGCCGCCCCCAGAGCTAGCTACGGGTACTTGTTGCTAGCATCTAACCTGACATCAATCTCATTCTGCATTTGACTCAGTCGGCCTCAAGCGGTTTATTCCAGCCGGGTAACAGAAGCCGTTGCCGTAACTGGGGTAGCAATAACAGTATTCATATACTGGTAACGAGTAGTAGCCCGGGAAATATCCGTAGGTATAGTCACAGCCGTAGTCATTACCGTACGGCGAGTAGTACGGCAATCGGGATATGTGTATTAGCCGCAGTCGCGGACATGATCCTTGCCGTATTAGCCATCGCCGTGGCGGTTTAGTCGTCGCTATAGTCATGCAAATACAAGCCATCTGGGCCGTCTTCGGATGATCTCGGCCAATGAAACCGGTCTGACCGCCCAGATGTGAACGGATGCGGAACCCAAGGCACGCAATCGACCACCTCTAGATTCGAGGTCAAGACAAGCTTCATCTACAGAAGTCTCGGCGCCCACCAGATACACACTTAGTCTAGCTTAGAATCGGAGTTAAAGATGTGGAAGTTGCATGACTTGGTAGCGCGACCGTAATACAATACAACGAACGAGCTCGCTCAAAGCTTGAGTCAAGCCACTCGGAACATGTCTAAATTGGACTAACATATGTGATCCTTTTCAGTCAATCAAAAGCGCGGAAAGGCGTTACACGGCAGACAGACATTCATTTTATTGTTTACGATACCAGTGATTCCGGGGCGTTCTTAACTATGTTTGGACGATTGAATTGCCAGAGACAAGCCTATGCAACTGCTCAACCGTACAACTTCTCTGATGAGAACGAATTTTCATTGTTCACTGCATATTTCGTTTTACACTAAAAATAAACAAGAAGCCAGACTACTGTGCTATTGAAGATTGCCTGTCGACCGCGGGTCAAGTCACGAGCCTTCGCCAGGGTCTTCCAAGGAATCCCTGTGGTCTTTTAGACCCATTGGCACCCATTGTGACGGTTCATATGCTTGCCCGGCGTCACGGCAGTGTGGACCACACGAGACCGGATACGTAAGCATCTGGGTGGGTCGCGTCGCCGGATCCGGACTGAGTTCACTTGATATTTGTATAGAAACAGGGGAAAGCTTAGGAAAGAAGAAGGGCCTACTAGCCCTATAATGGCAGAGCAGAATTTTCCCTGAAGCACTCACGTGATCAAGCATCAAGGTAAGCACCTTACACTTAGTAGCTTTATAGGGTATGCCTACCAGCGAACATCGACCTTCCTGAAGTTAGTGTTCGTTACTGGTCAGGCCAAGGGACTGTTAGAGGGAGTGTGTTTGGTTTGATCCCTATTTGAGGGAAGTTTGGTATTAGATTCCCGATATTTGTGGTTAGAGTATTGATAGTATACTCTAGACGACTTACAGCCTGAGTTATTCTCGGGCACCCCCGTAAAAGAGTTTACAAAGCTAGGCAACCTTCCGCTGTTGGTGCCACGGGGTATTAGAGAGAGAGAGAGAGAGGAGAGGCGTACAGGCGACACTCGTGCCTGTGACGTTTGTGTGTGTGAAGTCTTCAGACGTAGATAGTGAGAGAGGGAGGCACCGGCTCAGGGTGCTGGGTCGGACTTGGTTCCTTCTGGTACGCCCAACTATTGCTGACCCCTGTGGATGGCGTATTGATGTATGCAAAGGCTCGCTACGTGTCTAGTTACATTTCAAGTGATTCCCTACATCACACTACGGAGAAAACCCCGCGTGGGGATGGAGCCGAACCTCGATTGCTACGCCTATTCCTGGAAGGACAGCGCCTTCCTAAGCAGTTGTGGCGCTTGGTGGGACGACGGCGGGTTCCCCAATAGCAGTGACTCAGAAGATGACCTAAGTTGGAGCTAAAAAAACTGCTAGTGGCTGGGTCACGCGATGCTGGGGTCATTTTGTTTTGTAAAGAAAATCTCCGTTTGATGGGCGTTCAACCGTACACCCGTGCACTGGGAGCCGGTTGTACTACTGCGTTACAACGTGTAGCGCTCAACGGTTGTGGCACCTATGTGCAAAGTCAATTACGCAATCCTTCTAGAAAATGTTGTACCGCATCGTTGAAGTCATAGTTCTCACATTTATCATAAAGCCCACGACTGATAAGCCAAACACAACGTTATATTTATCGTGTCGCAGCAATTGATATCATAAAACCCACTGTAATTTACTTTAAGCTTGATATCGTAATTCGCCCTTACCGACAGCCAACCACGTAATTTACACTGAAATCGTTGCCATAGTTAATACGTGCTAGAACCACTGCTCACGTTTCACCACAACGCTGTTTGACCCACCGGACGATGGCGAAAATCAGAAGGAAGCGAACGATAGGTAAATGAGCCAAACTCAAGCTTTACAAGCGTTCAGCCGTTTCCTACCAGCATAAGCTCGAGGTGTTGCTGCACCTTGACAAGGTCACAATAGAGGAAACGGCCGTGCAATTCTACCCTGGCCTTGGGCGAGACCAGCTACGCAGCAAGAAGCGCTAAATCTACGCGTGGAAGGCTGTTCGCTCCACTATTGAGGCCAAGTGTGCAAGCAGGTCTCGGCAGCACTGCTGCGATCGGAGCCGTGGCATGGGTGCCACGCTTCCTGCTGCTGAGGAGGAGCAGCTAGTGCAATGGATGAACTGCCTCCGTGCCGATGGAGTTCCTGTGAACTCGCTTATGTTGAAGTTACATGTATGGCAGCTGCAACCTGCCCCATAGTGCATTTACAGCCACATGGATCTGGCGTAAATATTTCCTGCGGCGCCATAAATTGGCCATACGGCGTCGCACTCGCATCGGTCAGACGACGCCGGCGGACGCCGCAACTCAGGCCGAAGAATTCAGCGTTGCAGTGCGGGAGAAGATGAAAGAGCTCAAGGTCTCGAAGGTGTTCAATGCTGACCAAACGGGTGCGTTGCTATTAGTTGTTGTTTGCTCGTCTAAGAAACTAACTGTCAATGTTTAGGGATCAACTATGAGTACGTGCCTACCCAAACGATAGCACCGCGGGGGTGCCAAGACAGTATAGGTTAGTTGCGCTGGGAAATCGAAGGTGCGCGTGACAACCATGTTGCTGGGAGATAGCGATGGCAACAAGCTCGACCACTTTCTCGTCTTTAAGACGAAGCCGTCCTAGGTCATTGCTACAGCAAGGGAGAACTCCGCAACGCGCCATGGATTTGGTCAACTACTGTGGTCCGAGCTTGAGCCACTCCAGCAGGGTCCGCAGATCTACGGTAATGCCACCTCTTGGTGGAACAGTGAGCTCTCTATTGCATTTCTGAGGTACCGGTTTCTTGCAAGAGCTAACATGCATGAGCCTGTCCTGCTATTGTGGGTCGATTTTTCAGGCTATTGGCGTAAGGACGTGATGATCTTTGCCGGGCTGCTCAACATAGAGCTCATGCGGGTGCCTCCTGGGTATACCTAAGTGTGCCAACCTGCTGATGTCGCTGGAAACCAGCCCTTCAAGTCGCGACTCCGGCATAAGTGGGTGGAGTTCCTGGTTAGTTAAGTTCGCGCAGCAGGCGTGACAGTGGCCTTCAAGATGGTGCCTCCGTCACGAGCCAATCTGGTGACCTGGATCAAGGATGCCTGGGCCGAGCTGTCAGCGGAGACAATCAAGGTTGGTTTCCACTAGACCCAAGGGTTGACCAAGACACCCGAGTTGCGCCCCCGATTCAAGACCAAGACTGGGGATCACTCGTCGCGCTCCTGCGCACATACGAAGTCTCCACCAATACTATTGACGCCGCGGAGGACATCGAGGAAACATGCGACGTCTACGAAGAATCTATAGTCTAAAGATAGCAAATTTGATAAGACTGATAAATATGACTTCCGATTGCATTTATTACTCTGCTAGAGCTCCCCATGAAACAAACAGCAAGCACTAGTAAGCAACAGTCGCACACCATGCACACATGCTTCAATCAACGCAACGGCGAACACCGATCCACCACTGGGATCACCAAATTGCACTGTCGAACACCGGACTGCGACTGTTGAGCTGGAGTACCACTCTTCACGCTGCTGCTGATAATAGGCCACCGAGAGGAGTCGCTCCCCCCCCTCAGTTTGCTTCACGCTGTCAAACTAACACTGCCTGGCGAGGCGGGCAGGACAAGAACAGCTGGAGCACGAGAGGGCACAGCCTGAAACTTATCCAGTAAAATACCAGATGACTAAAACAATTCAGTAGCCATATGTAAATGTACTTTCTTATGTTTTTGTCGCAGCCCACAAACACCGATCAGGTAGGAACAAAGACTTCAACGATGCGGTACCTACCGGGTACATGTACTTTAATTCAACCTTTCAACCGCAGTTAAGAACGCTCCTCAGATGGCTGGTAAGACTCTGAATAAATTTCAGAGAATTAAAAAAAAAAGTTGTTTTAGAGTGTTTTAAATGTTATTTGTATTGTTTTCAATTTTTAAAATCTGTTTTAAGGAAAACGGAAATAATATTTTTCCCGTACTTCAATTCTCCGGTTGGGAAAGATTGCAAGAAGAATCATATGAACGAATATATCGGCATTTACCCGTCATAAGGGCTCGCTTTGTCATAAGGGCAATATTTGATCTAACCAATGAGGCGGTGGTATTATGGAAGGTGCAGCTCTCGTTTGTCATAAGGGCTCCGCATACAGTATTAACACGTCATAAGTACGAAACCAAGCGAGTCGTAGGGACTTACTTTTCGTATTCCCATCTGTAATGGGCCAACTCTGTGCCCACTACTTCGGCTTACACGTTAGCGCACGTGTACGAGGAGGCGTAGTTTGCTTAAACTTAGATTAACTATACTTTCGTCCGAAAGTATAGATTTACTAAAATAAGAAAAGCTAAAAGCCGTTTTGGGTTAAAATGAGAACTGTTATTTATGATTTATGTCTGGACTGGGT
>QOKR01001167.1:0-12809 GCA_016880985.1 Phytophthora idaei | reverse complement strand
CATCGAAGGGCCCCACCAACATGTCTGCAAATATGTCCAAGAACACCTTGCTTTCATCATCCATCGCCGAGCTTATCGGACAGACCGACTTATCGTCAGGCCGAAAACGAATTTCTTGTCTTTCGTCTGATATCAAGACTATAAAGAGCATTATTGCAAGCTTCCAAGGGGCTGACGTACGTCTCAGATTTCCATTTTGTGTACAAAGGTCCAATTCGTAGTTTCGTAAGAACTATCGTTAGGCATATTTCGTGGTCACAACTCGGTAGACGTACCGGTTGACGTCGGTACGGAGGACAGAAGACCCCTGTCACAAACTGGTCACGATGGGTTGCAATCGGTATTCGGCCTCTATTTTACTGGGAGGTGTGTAGCGAAGCCAGTCCCAACAGGTATTATTCTGAAGTCAGCTCGGTCAACGTTCATGCAACAATGTGTATACGATAATTACACAAGATGCACACGTTAAACACAAAATGTAATGATTCAATTAATTACGAGATGGTACAATAGGGCTTCAACATCAACCAATGCCGAGATCCAAGCTTTGCTTGGATAAGGGTTTAGTAATAGCTTCAATAAGAGAGGGAGACGGCGTGGTCAAATAAATGCTCTTTCTACCGAATAAATGGGCGTGTGTGTGGTCTGTGTGCAAATACCAGAAACATCAACGTGCGACCCTCAGACGGCGTGCTTTTGTCACCGTACGTCTTCACCATGTGCGACCAGACGTAAGAGATGTGTATTTGCCGCCGTACGACTTCACCGTCACAAGCGTCGCATGTATTCTTCAGTGAAGACTCCAAGTGAAGAGTTTTCGAAGTGAAGAGTCTCAACTTCGAATCTTTCATGCGAAGCCAGAATGGTTGGCGGCGCGATGAAGCGCGGCTGTAGTAGTGGAGGTGGTGGTGCTGCTACAGATGATGATGGAGGCCATGAGAAGGTGAACAATAGAGCTGAATGTAAGCTTACATTTCACCAATTAAAAAGATCAAGATGACGATTCAAGCGCGAGATGCAGCCACACTTGAGAAGCCGATCATTTCGTCTGTTGAAGGTATGACCTGGCTCCATGGTGCTTTGAATACTAAGCCTAAAGTGGCTATTCATAATCGTGCCCTACGTTTTGTAATGTCTAGATTTCCAGGACTTTGATCACCAAAATGGCGTGAAGGATCACAACATGTGTCACGTCAAGAATGAAATCGTGGGCAATTCTGTTTCCATCCGTGGCCATGTGATTTGGACATCATTTCGTCTGGTTGGAACGGGACCGGTCGCTCGACTTCATTTGATTGACCCTCGGGCTACAGTAAATTAAGGAAATGTATGCGGTACGCTAAATTGTTTTGATATTGACTTTGTATTCGTTTCCTTAACATATGAAAACTGCTTTAGAATACGCGCGATAAGAACGCTACGGAAAAGATGGCTGTCGACAACCAACTAGTAATGGTCTCGGTGTATGGCGTCGATGAAAAGGCTGTTGGCCTTCCGACAGATGGGCATATCGTCACTGCTGTGCGAATGACTCAATTGAGTCTTTTCATGGACACCGTGTGCCAGGTAACGGCGAAGGTTCATGACATTAGTGTCTCGGACGAGAAAGAGGAATTATCAACTTCATTTCACACGAGAAGAAGCGCTGGTGATGGTGAAGAGGAGGAAGTTGGATCTGTAATGACAGCGTCCAGTTGGATGATGATTGTGGTTTGAGAAGCTGGAGGTTGTCATATTTTTTGATTTAACAATTTGACGTGGAGTAAGCTTTCCTTTATAATAAATATCGTTAGCAACTCTATATTTTCATACAGTTTCTGCAGTTGAGAGTATATTGTACTAAACACCAGCGCAGTAAAGAAACCGAATCAAGAGCTGGTGCATTGGTACAAAACGCGAATGCGTGCCGATGTATATGTGTACAAACGATGGACGGTGCTAAATGCTTCTGATTTTATCCAATAAAGCGCGTCGACAGCAGCACAAACGCACACTTAAGCAGTATCGCCACGCAACAGCGACCGAAGAAGAGAGAGCTCGTAGAAAAGCTAAGAAAATCGCAACTCAACGTGGTACGACCTAATTCATTTTGGGGGAGGTTGTAATTAAACTAATGTTGCGTGTATTATCCATGGCAGCCTCTTCAGGTGATGTTTGGACACTGCTGGGCTTGCGTCAAGGGTGCTGCACTCCGTAAAATTAACCGAGGCCGATATTAAACTCATGGCGGAACGTCAAATCTACACCAAAGTCCCCAGACTTGCTTTGGCGTACTATCACTGTTGTGAGAACGACCCAGAAGCGTTCCTGTTTAACAATGAATGGTTACTGGAGGATGCCCAGACACGAACCAGACTTCGCCGCGTTTTAGATCCACCTCCAGGGGTATCAGAGTTAGCACGCTGTCAACAATCTGTTTACGAACACTATCAGGCCCAGACGGCAATTCGTGGGTGTGCACCCTGCTGTGAATTGATTGTCGGTAGTGGATACACTGTTGTTCCATTGGCGCAATTGCCACCTCCGTTTCGCGTTGAAAGCGATATGTTCCAGCGGTCATACATTCTCCATCACTACATTCAACTATATCGTGGATCCAACGGGCATTTCTATTTTTTAACCCGGAGCTGGTCGCACAGGCGGAAGACGTCGTGCTTTGCAATAAGTGTTTTCCAGATCCACGCACCTACAAGTTCAGCATTGTTCAAGGGCATGACTATGGCCTTGTGGGTAATTTCCCCCTTTACGTATGATCGCTACGAATTGTATTTCACCCGTGCGACGTTTTGGCGTGGAGAGTTCATTATCTGGGAAGCATTCGTCTGACCATGCCGTTGTTTTCCCTCAGATGGCCCCCGATCGTGCTTTGACGTTCTCCCACAAATAACGGACGAATATACCCCGCGTGCAACTTTCATTGGCTCCGCGGAGCAGTGGAGAATCAAGAAAGGTTGCTACAGAAAACGTTACGAGCTTCCTGTGAAAGACGTTTTTTCGTGGTTAAATGTACTCAAGTATACACATAGTACATTCCGAGACAATGGTATCAGCATTGATGACTCGCCCCAACGAGGTGAACAGTTGCAAGCGCTACAGTCTTCGATGGGAAGAAGTAACTAACACCTGTGTCGCGCAAGCCTTCGATGATGCCTGCAACAATGAGCGATTTTGAGAAGACTGTGAGGCCAAAGTAGCGATGTATTGGATTCAAGTGAGGAAGAAATTCTGATCCGGGGCTCGGCGGTTCTGAAAAATGCCGTGATGCTCCAAGACAAACCTAGAAATTCGTTTGTGGATGCCATGGTAGATCTTCGGGATGATGATAAAACGCGTCCAACAGCTCATGTCTGTAGAAGTGTGAATCCCTTGTCAGAATGAGATGAGATGGTCACTTAGTTGCCGGAGCATTTCCTGCGCTTTTTCTGACAGGTGGAGATATGCTACCTCACGGCTCAATGCCCAAAGCCCTACTAAGCCACTGGATGCGATACTATGATGGACGTTTCGAATCCAGCTTCACGTTTGTGACGACAATGTTCAACCAATTGCAACGACATGCTGCAATTCGAAAAGCCACGAGGGCCGGAGCATCTCACGCAAAAGCGATCACCAAGTTTGGAGAAGCCGTAAATACTCCCAACTTTAAAAAATGCCTTTGGCATTCACGAGATAACCCAGAATCTGCAGAAGCCAAACGATTCAATGCTGCATTACTGCACATTTTATCTCTTGTTGGTGGCTGTGTTCCGTTTTCGCCCTTTGAGAGAGCTGCTACAAGACCAAAAATTGCTGCGATAGGTTACCGCTATGGTATTCTGCAGCACTGGGTGACTTTTGCCCCACCCGAGCACGATAGTGTAATGCTGCATCAAGTGGCTCAGTTGCGGCGTTCTAAGCGCTGGAATCATGATGACGATGCCGCAATTATGGCCTCAAAAGGTTGGCACGGATTGCCAGAGGAAATTAAGACAAGCCCTCGAACAACTCAAAAAGTATCAAGTCGATTTCCGGCTCTGTCCACTCTTGTGTTTGAACATTGTTTCCAAACCGTGTCTCAAGATATTCTCCGTTGCCCAACCACCGATCAAACCCGCATTAGCCGTGACTATACACAGCGCGATCCTAGCGCATACGGAAAAGTTGCTGCTTTTAATGGTATGGTAGAGCCACAAGTAAACGGACGGCTTCATGCTCACATGACGGTATATGGATCAAATTATACACCAATGTTGTTGACACGCTTAGCGGTTTGTCCTCAGCTGAACCCACTGGTGGCGAAATGGTTTGGGGGAGTTTCTATGAATTGGATTTTTTCAGAATCGCGCACATGGGAGCAGGAGTGGAATGAGCAGAAAAAACATCCACTTCCTCGCGCGTGTGAATCCATACCTCCTTCTGTCGAACACGACTATGAGAGATTTAAAGTGTCTGTCGAGAAAAAAACTACTTGCTATCGATGTACACAAGCATTCTTCAACCTATTTAAAAGGCAGAAAAGGGATTTTCGGTTGCCGTCTAAGCCGACCAGCGGGTGCTCATGACGCAGCTATTGATGGTTAAACTCTGTCAAGTAGAAAAACGTAAACGTGCCAAGCTGTCGTCGCATGTCATTGGCGAGAGTCTTTTTAAGCATCTCGATTCTGGTTATGACATTGTACATGGTAACATTTTTGCTGAATGTGAGGAACCAATTGTTTTGGAGCAACATCGACCAGCTGAAGACAGCATGTTTGTCGTACACGAATCACTTCGTGAGCAAAATCAGGGAACGAAAGGTGGCTTGAGTAGCAGTTACGCTTGCTTCAACTGTTGGATTCCGTATCGCTGCCACCAGTGTAAGCCAGTAGAGTTCATCACCTCTGGGGAATACACCACTTGCTTCTGGATCATCACTTTGAGTTTTTTCTTGGTAATTATATCCGAGTCAAATCACCTGTGAGCAGTGATTGCGCTCTCAAATTAGATTCTCAAGACAGTATGGCGATGATCGCAGAAGCTATTCATAAGATGCTGCACTAAATGGAATTAAAATCTTGTGGCCAAAATGCAAGTGATAGCATGATTGGTAACGGTTCGGCAAGTACTCCGACAGACTCGGCTGCAACGAATCTTTCTCAAGAACAACAATACGTGGTTGATTGGGTATTATCTAACTCCGATGCCGGAAAACAAACATTGACGATTTTACATGGAGGTGCGGGGACTGGAAAGTCCATTTAATACGAGCCAAATGAACCAGCGTGGTCTAAAAGTGATAAATACTTGTCCTACAGGCGCCGGAGCCTGTCAACTAACGTCGGGACAAACATTTCATTCTGCTTTCAAGACGAATTCAGGATCTCAACTATCGGTGATTGTCCTTGAGTCGATGCGTGAGCAATTTGACGATTCTGTGGTCTCGTCGTGGTGGATGAAATGTCCGTGCTCAGTAGCGAATGTGTGGTCTTACTAGATCGCCGTCTCCGGGCACTTTACAACCCGAACCTTTTGTTTCGAGGGATCTCAATTTGCTTGGTAGGTTAAAACGTGTATGTTTTGTTTTCTTAATATCACCTCGTCATACTTTCTGGGGGGGGTCATATAGGTGGGGGATTTTCTTCAACTGAAAGTTTTGATGGGGTCATCAATATGCAAAGCAATGTATGCATGAAACACTCATTCAAGCCCGAGCTCTGTTAAGCCGATTTAGGATATTTTTTGGACAACACCAACGCGCAGGATCATGCCAGCAACAACAGTCATACTTGCGCGACTGCCAAAAACTCCCACAAAAATATCCCCAAGGGAACCGCTGGACACGTGGAGAAGGCGTAAACTTCAATCCGATATCTAACGATGTACTCGCTGCGATTACTACACCTTTGACTTCTGACGATGTCGAACAAAGTCCAGAATGGCTTGACGATACGACAATTCTCGTCACTAGCAATACCGATAAAGCAGCTTGCCTGCTACGGCTGCTGAGTTATTTGCTACAAGACAAAATGTGATTGCATGTCGCTGGCAATGACCACTACGGGATGTTAAAGACTTGCCGCCTGGTGTTCAAGCCGCCCTGTATGACGAACAAAAGTACCCTATGCTTTTTGCGTACATCGTTCCAGGTGGACGAGCGCAAGTCTCGACAACGCAAACGGAAATGTAAATTGGGGTGTTGCAAACGGCACCCCATGTGTGATGACCCATCTCGCGCTGAACTGATTAATCAACTTGTGGCACAAGCAACACATAGTGGTAAAAAAAAAAAACTGGATCTACCTTATCCACCCGACTACATAAATGTTCAACTTGTTGATCATAATGGGAATGCAATTGGAGCAACAGCGTGGCCACCACATCTCAACCTTGGAACGGAATGGATGAAAGACGATCAAGGCAATCAAACACACAAGAATAGTATAATTATACCCAGCGGCATTATGCGATCACAAAAAGATAGTGCCACAACGCTTGCTCGGGATCTCCTTCCTGGTCAGAAGAAGATTCAATATCGTCAACATGCTGTTGATCTCGCATTCGCTATGACGGTTTGGAAAGCGCAAGGTTCGACTTTAAACCGCGTTTTTGTCTTTTTTGAAGGTATCCGGATTGGCAACTTGAACACATCTACGTTGGCCTCTCAAGAGGCAAAGAAGCAACCAAGCTAAGATGTTTTCCGTTTTCTTCACTATTCATGCCAAGTAAACTCGCATCACTGCGTCCTAGCATTTACACAATTAAATAGAGAATGGGTGTTAAACACGATGGATACTGGAAGCCTCAAAATAGCTATAAATAGGCTGCTTTACAACTAATTAATTTAAGCTTTTCTGTACGCCCCCCCCTCATCATCATCACCCAACCTACAACGTACCTAGTCCACCTTTTTCACCTTAAGCGGCAAAACTATTCACCACCTAAACGACGCGTACCATTCCCACTAAATGGTTATCACATGTACAAAAAAAAATGGACGTTGAAGTGTCACGAAGTGTACAAAGGGACCATTGCTCACCCGCCACACTTCCGCTTCATCTCAGAATTTCCACAACCGAGAGCAAACGCGTTGCGGCCAAATGTGAGGCCGCGTCCACGTTCTCAGTCGCATACTGGTCTGCGATGGTTGGATGTACAGGGCGACGCCGGTAAGTGAATAAAGTGAAAAATGCACCGGATTAGGAACAAATTTGTACGAGATGTGTTTTACTTCTACAAAGGCTACATTTACTTGTATGGCACTGTTCTTATAATTTGTACGATCGCTGTAATGTTGTACTTGTATAAAATCGACGTACTTTAAAAAGCTGAAAGGCGTTCGTAAATGACATATGTTGAGATAATCCGTTTATCCAGCAGCTACATCGAATCTTTGAACGTTCTTCATGTGCTCTACAAACAACGAATTCCTATCTGCATGCATTACATATTATGTAATGCATATATTATCAAAGCCTCTATCTCAAATATTGGGTTACAATCGTAAAAAAACGTTTAAAAACGTTTTTTACGAGCTCCCCCGGGCGCCACGAGCCAGGGTAGGCAATACATCAGTACAGCTAACCAGGCTCCCAAATGCTTCAATATGATGGGGTGGGCATTACCGGTACGTTAGTAACGCTAATACTGTGATGGGATGGTCACTACCCGTATATCGTTATAAGTACCGGTACGACCACAGCAAAAGATTATTCTAGAGTTTAGCATGCTAGTGATAAGATGGAGGTAAATCTGCTTAGTTTGATGTGGCGTCAAGACGGAGAACACAATCATCTTCTTGAAATACGGAAGCTCACCGGTACCTCAGAGTCGACAGAATAATATTCCTAACTAGAGTCACTTGAAGGTGCATTAATTGTTTTCAAACTTAGTTTTACCTAGTTAATTCGGCCCCCGTCTACAGGTTTAAAGTTACTGTTCGTCGCACTGACAAATCATTTGGTAGGAGACGCTTGAAGGCTGATACATGTGCGCGGAGGTCGCTCTCCGCCGCCGAAACCTCGCTGCTGTATGAACACGATATAGCCAAAATTCTGTCGCAGGTCATTTGATCGAGTCGGAATTGGCTCCTACGGGTGTGAAAACACTATAGTATCGATCGTACGTGAATACAGAGCAGTAGATGCGTTCCGCGTGACCACCGAGACCAGTCGAATCGCCGAGATGGATCGCGCAATCGTCCCCCGTACGGCCCGTGTGCTGCTTGCGGAGGTGCTGGACACTCGGCTCACTACTGCCGCCGACGCTGCAAGTTCTGCAAGCAAGCCCACGAAGTGGGTCAATGCGAGTTGTTCCGCCGCTACGGGAGGCTAGCCATGTTCGTCAAGAATACAGTGGACAAATCCCAAGTACCTGAAGAACTGCACGACCTCTACACACCGAGTGATTTAAACTCGGCGGACAGCCAACACTGACTGGGTTGGAGTATACCGGGCTGCCACCGTCAGCTGAACCTCCAGTTGAGGCGAACTTCTTGTTCGCCTTTGTAGGAAAGCAGGACGGCCCAAAGGACGGAGCAAGGATGGTAATGGGATGTATGAAAACGACACTATTGAACGTGAGCTCGGCGAGTTGAGTTAGGACGACCGGGCAATTGCTAGTGCGACTCGGCGGCCGAAGCACGCGGCGAACTCAACCAGGTTGATGAAGCTGCTTCCAGGAGAACGGCTGGGATGGTGGTCGGTGCAAACATTCGATCGCCGAGTTGGAATGAGAGCACTCGTGGTGGGAGCAGTTAACGACAGGCAAACCAAGATCTTGCTGGATACCGGGGCAAACGTCTCTGTGGTGTAGCGGAATGAGCCAAAATCTGGTTGAGGCCGATCGGCACTCACACACTAACTAACGGAGGGGGTCCCCGATGATCCGTGATCAGCTGAATTTGGTCTCACTTTGTGTACCCGTCGGCGGGCTGGATCTGCTCTCTCAGGGATCCGAAGGCGTTCAAGTAGCGGAGACTTGATCGTCCTGGTGGGACGCGGGACGGGTGGGGCAGCGCGGAACTTCTTCGCTCTGCACCCGAGTATTCATTCTAGAACGGAGGATTGTCTGATCGACTCCGATCTAGCGGCTTGGACTTGATCCGAAGCCTGAGGGTTGCCCTAATGGGTGTATTTCCCTTCCTTTCAGGGTTGCTCGCCGATTCCAATAGCGGGATCTTTGAACGTGAGAGTTGATGTGATCACCAGCCAAGCACCAAAGTCTGGTCGGTCAGGCGAACTTGAACTCAAACGATAGGGAATACTAGTGTAGGTAAGTCTGGCCAATATATTAATCCAGATCTTACACTACGTAGCTAGTTCCTTCTATCTATACCTTCTTAACACTTGATGGGGGCCTGTAACGGGGTTACACGCAAGTGGCTACACATGGCCACTTGGTTACATGGAGGGTTCTCGAACGTTGGTGTGAGGCACACCAATGGCTACACTTTGCAGACCACTGGTCTGTATGCATTTAGGCTTCTTATTGGTAGATAAATATCTATTTCTACCAATTAGATTAGCAGGGTTCTGACAGCCATCGAATGGCAGAATACCTTTCATATAGAATATCAGTTTTAGGAGGAAAACCAGTCCAGACATAAATCATAAACAACAGTTCTCATTTTAACCCAAAACGGCTTTTAGCTTTTCTTATTTTAGTAAATCTATACTTTGGGACGAAAGTATAGTTAATCTAAATTTAAGCAAACTACGCTTCCTCGTACACATGCGCTAACGTGTAAGCCAAAGTAGTGGGCACAGAGTTGGCCCATTTCAGGGCCAATGTTCTCCCCGCTTCCTCGTGTCTGAAGAACACTTGCGTACTTCCAAGCAAATTCAGCTCTGATTGACGTTTACGCTATGTCTAACTTCTTCCCATCCTAGACTGCATCCTGCGTCATTCTTATGTTTGCACGTGCCCGATCGAACCTTCAAATCTTGAGTACCTCTCCGCCGATCAGCGTTCAGCGGTCTCGTTCTCCGTTCGGCGATCTGCGATTTCGACTAGCGGTCTCTTGATAGGTGATCTCGTTCCGGCAGCTCCCGGCATCCGACCCCTGTGTCCCACCGGTCGCTGCCACTGGTATCCTTCGTCGTGCCGCACGTCTGGACATCGGCGTCGTCCGTTCAGTTCATCGTGACTCTTGACGATCAATCTGCGTCGATAGGTCGCCGCTCACCCGTCAGCCACCATCCTTCTGTCTGGGGGTTGCCACTTCCGCATGTCCCACGCCTTGTGTCACTCTCTTTCCATCTAGATCAGCTGGTCTGATACTATCAATCACCGATCGGGGTCGACTTGTCTCGTTCTATCTGGACTTTCCGGAAATATTAGTGGTGCTTTACCACATCTCGGCGACCAGTGAGTTCTTTGCCAAGAGGTTGCGGCACAAACGGATTGATATTCAAAATAATATGTAAACACAAGGTGGTGACTACGTCAAGAGCAGTCATAAATGTGACCCTCGGCTGGCAAGTGGCATATGAGTTTGAAGTGTGGATTGTGCCCCATCATGCCGGAGTCGACTTGATACTTGGTACCGACTTCATGATCCCAGCTGGGATCCGCCTTGATTTGTACAAATCGTCGGTCAGGCTACCAGATGAGACGGTCATCCCACTCATCCGGTCGAGTAGCGCGCCTACTAAGACAGAGTTTGGGCCTAACTTTCCGTGCTGACCCACATATGGGTTGACCATTGAAAGTCGGCTGTCCGCCGAGTTCAGATTACCTCGGCGGCAACCCAGCGATTCGACTCATGAGCTATGGATACGACGAACGAAAGACTGGATACCCACCGTTGTGCTCAATCGACACGGGATGCCGGTCAAAGTGTTGCTGACAAACGTACGATCGACATCGGTCTGGTGCCCGCCCCGTTTTTATGTGGTATTCTGGCGCCCTCATGGAGTACTGGTGGACGGGGTTACGTACGAGTGGACTCGGCGAAGTATCGCGACTGGCAAGTTCTGGCATATGAGACGGCACTCGATAGGATCTGCTGCAGAAAGAGCAGCGATTGTACGATGAGTGGTTGTCACGTCAATCACCAGCTGTGGAAAGGCAACAGTATCCTATTCCGATTACGGTCGCCAACCGACCTCCGCGCCGAACCAGAGTTAACTTGCGCAGAGCGCTGGGCGAAGGTCGATGCCGCGGCTGAAGCGAATACCCCGACGGTAAACAGCGAAGCAGGCATCGATACGACCCACACAGGAGTGATCGAGAGTGGCTCCACGGTTTTGAACTCAGCTGTGGAACCGTGTGACGTCGAAGATGAGTCCACTTCTGCTTTCTTGTACGCCCGAGGTGCCGGCTGTCATGAGGTCAAATTTGAGGGCGATAGAGTACACTTGGTCAGCAAGACAAACTCGTCTGGGGGCGATACAACCGCGAGGTTCGACGTTTGGAAGGCGTCTACGAAGCCACCTGTAGTGCCAATTTGCAGCCAAAGTCCTGGTCGATAAGCTGTGTCTCCCGCGCTGGTGTGTGCTCGTCGAGCAGTACAACCTATTTTATTTGCTTTTCGTTTAAAGCAATACACACTCTCTCCGACCTACGTCATGTATTACACCGTGCTCTTGTCCCTCTAAAGGTCTTGGAAGTTTTCTGACGTCGCTCACTTCGCCACTACGGCTTACGCCTAGTGCACCTCCCCTCGTGCAACTTGCAGCAAACTCGGCTACTCTGCGCGTCCCACTCCAATCGTCTACTCCGCAGTCGCTCGTCAAACATCAAGTTCGTTCGTCCGTCATTGGTCTCATCGGGTACTCGGTTCTTGTGGGGCCTTGTTCGTTTTGTGTGAGAATGCCTAGCGGCACCTCACTGTCGTCGTTCGTTGTCTGCGTCTTCGAAAGCAGAGTATCAAGTGAGGATGGAATCGCGCCGACCGCCTCACTGTACTTTTCGTTCGCAGGGCTTTGGTGACGCTCCGAAGCAACCCAGCTTTCGGGAAACATTCATCATTCGGTCAACTTTGCATGGTGAAGCGATTGTAGCACACTTTAGAAGGCGAGATCTAGGCAGGAACGACCGAGAAACAACCAGCCAGCTAGCTACATGCATCCAGACGGAGGTTTAGGCCAGTCAGTCAGCAATCGTGCAACTGTATTGTGCTAGCGAGCCTCTAATAGCGACTGGTATTGTAGTGTAGAACTGAAGCAAACATATTGTGCGAGTTCCTGGACAAGTGCATGGCGGCTTACACACGCAAATAGTCGTCAATTATCATTGCAATACACTCTTCCCCGTGCATGCCTAAGTAGCCGGCAACACTGCATGAGAACTTAACCGTGTTAATTAGACTGTAACCGTAGCCATTCTTCTCTCGTTTTGCTGACCTAGGCAGTGTTCATCGCCTAAAGCATCAGCCCAGGTCAAGCTTCATCCGTTGACGGGGTCAAAGTCAAAATTGCATCCTTTGAAGTAATTCGCACCGCAACTAAATAATCTTGCTGGGGGTTATTGTCAACGAGAATTGTTATCTTGTTGCATTGCTAATTACTTTAAGGGCGAGCACTTTTACGGTACGTGGCCGTGGTGTTCTCTCAGTTTGATGTGGACTATGGGTCTGGGCGAAGCTCGTGCACTGCCGGATAACGTCGCAACTGATGCCGAGTTTTCAGAAGCTGCATAATCACCGTGCTGTTCTTGATTGTCTTAGCAACGTAATATTGATGTTGGCTCATCAGCAGACAAGATGATCCGGCGGTCTGTTTTGTAGCGGATGTACTGCGAGCAATCGTGTTGAGCTGATCTAGTCGTCACTTTCGTTCCTCTCATCCGGGAAAGTGTCTTTGGCTGCTGTCACTTGAGCCGGAGTAGTACATCGCAGGTGCCGCATTCAT
>QOKR01001166.1:0-12826 GCA_016880985.1 Phytophthora idaei | reverse complement strand
CCGCATTCCGCGTGTGGCGGAGGCCGAGGGCAAGGGCTACTTCGAGGACCGTCGCCCGGCGTCCAACATGGACCCGTACGTGGTGACTGGCCGCATCATCAAGACGACGATCCTGGACGAGGCTTAAGTCTTCTGCTGTTATTGCTGCCATAGCTATTGCTACTGCTTTAGGCTTCTCTTTATTTGTAGTGGAGAAGCAGGTAGTGATACTTCATATATATGCTTAGTGAGAGAAGAGAATACAATACTTTTTTTGAAAGCTTTACGAGGTGGTGCGTACGTTGCGGTAATGCCAAGAGATTTTGATGTGATACTGTAGTATTACTGCTGCATACACTTCTCAGGGGTAATATTTGGACTGCAGCTGTCGCTCCAGACTGCCGCGATCTCCTTTGCGAAACTCGGACGGTGAGCATGCAATCAACCCGATCTCGTTGAAGTGAGCTATTATTGCGATATTCAAAAATATATTTGATAACATAACATTCAATTTTGAATGTAGCCATTCCTCTGGTTGAAGTAAAAAAGTCAATCAGTTGCATGCAGAACCTGATCCGCTGCAACGCAGACTCAGCGTTGCTCTTTTCCACAAGGGAGATTAACGCAGAGCTCACTGTCTTCATCCTTGGCCATTGTGAGCTGCGAGCATCAATGCAACCTACATCACACATCGTGTACTTGGCCACCCAGAAACTTTGCGACATGATTTCATTAGTGCTACTATCATATCACTACAATCTCATACTTTAACCTTGTCATCTTGATTATTCCTCCGCCCGCATCTTTCCCCACGTCATTCTTGAATCCGCCGCCAAAAATACACTTCAAGCGATGGCGGATCTGTTGCCCTCGGATGCGCTCTCGTCCGTGGCCAACGCCTGGGCCAACGTTTCCGACGCCGTGTGTAGCGCGCCCATCGTGTCCGATGCGTTGGCCGCTCTTCCCTTCGGCGTGCCCACCAAGTTTCTGGCCGTGGCCAGCGTCGCGGCACTCGGCTACTACGTGGACCAAAAGCTTCTAATCTCGTCGGACTTGTACCACTCGGGTATGCAGGCCGTGGCGCTGCTGCAGGCCAAACGCCACGCGCGCAATGGGTCGCTAATACCGGATCTGTTCGAGCAGAGCGTGACCAAGTGGCCGCACAAGGCCTGTATGCAGTTCGGCCAGCGCGTACTGAGCTTCCAGCAGGTGGACGAGGCGGCCAACCGCGTGGCCCATTGGGGCCGACAGCAAGGCCTGCAGGCCGGCCAGACGGTGGCCCTGCTCATGGAGAACCGGCCCGAATTCGTAATCGTATGGCTCGGTCTGGCCAAGATCGGCGTCGTCACGGCGCTGCTTAACACGCACCTGCAGGCCGACGGACTCGTCCATTGCGCAAAAATCGCAGACACCAAGTGGATGATCGTGGGCCAGGAGCTGGCCGGAAAGTTGAGGGAAGTGGCCGACAAACTGGCCGACTTTGACTTCCACATCTATGGAGACGGTAAGAAATGTGGATCATTGCTGCAACATACGTGGCCAATACCGGGCTAATACTGGCCGATTGCCTTGTGTGAATCTATAGGAGAATTGATCGCGCAGGCTGCAGCTGTGTACTTGCCTCAGGCTCACTCGATGGACGAGGAACTGAAGAAAATGCCGACAGAGCGGCCGCCCGAGTCTATTCGACGTAAGATCTCGACATCAGACATGGCCCTGCTGATCTACACGAGCGGGACGACGGGGCTACCGAAGGCCGCGAGGGTCAACCACTTCAGTATCATCCTGCGCTCACTGGCCTTCAAGTACTCGATGCACTTGTCCATGTATGATCGACTGTACTGTGCACTACCGCTGTACCACACATCGGGAGGCAACTTGGCCGTAGGAATGATGATCTTTTCCGGTGCAACACTGTGTCTATCACGACGCTTTTCAACGACCAAGTTTTGGGACGAAGTGCGTGCATACGACTGCACAGTGATCCAGTATATCGGCGAGATGTGTCGGTACCTGCTTAATGCACCGGCAAAGGCCAACGACAAGGAAAACCACATCCGTGCAGCGTTTGGAAACGGATTACGTCCGGATATCTGGGCTCCGTTCCAAGAACGGTTTGGTATCCCGTCGGTATACGAGTTTTACGGCTCCACTGAAGGGCCAATGGGTATGTTAAACGCCTGTACGACGAAGGCCGACCAGGGCCATCTCGGCCGACGTGGATTTATCAATAACACAGTCACTGGAGTGGCCATCGTCAAGTATGACGTGGAGAAGGACGACTATATCCGCTCGAAGAAGGGATTCCTACAGCAATCTGCAGTTAACGAGCCTGGCGAGCTTATTGTAAAGGTAAACAGGAAGGACCCGGCCCGAGGATTCCAGGGCTACTATAAGAACACGAAGGAGTCGAGCAAAAAGGTGCTGACGGATGTATTCAAGAAAGGAGACACGTATTTCCGGACAGGTGACCTGTTTAAAGAAGACGAGAGACATTGCTGGCACTTCGTTGACCGCGTAGGCGATACATTCCGTTGGAAGGGAGAGAATGTGGCCACTAATGAAGTCGCAGAGGCAGTTTCCAAGTTCCCTGGACTCAGTGAGATCTGTATCTATGGTGTGGAAGTGCCGGGCAATGAAGGCCGCGCGTGTATGGCTGCGATGGTGTTCGATGAGAAATCGTTCGACGTGAAGGAGTTCGCGCAGTTCGTTAAGCAGCGGCTTCCGTCTTTTGCCATACCGCTATTTATCCGAAAACTGGAGACGATGAGTGTTACGGGAACGATGAAGCAGGAGAAGGCCAAGCTGCGCAAGGAAGGGATGGATCCGTCCAAGATTTCGGATCGGCTGTGGGGTTTTAACCGAGCCAAGGACATTTATGAGCCCCTCACGAGCGAGACTTACCACCAAGTGATCACGAATTCCCGTCTGTGATCTCGGTAACTGTTGAGTGATGTTCTTCTTTCAATGACACGTTCGATTTTCATGTTGTTACGTTTTTTTCTCAATATTTTTTTATTCCTTGCAAAGGCTAGCAAAAGACCTTCATTATGTTGTCGTAGTAAGTCACTACATACGTTTCGACTGGTAGTCGCATCAGTCGTCCCAGTCGTCGTGCACGAAGTTAGCGTCGGCAGCAACACCTCCGCTTCGAGCAGCCTAAGTACACAAATACAGATTTTAATAGTCCCAGCTTTCAAATGTACACTTTCGTAGTCCGTACTGAGTGTGGAGTTTTGGTTGTTGGTTGAGATGATGACGGTTCATCTTCCGCGTCCCAGTCGTCATGGACGAAGTTGTTGTCGGATGTGACGCTGGAAACCGGCGCCTTGCGGTCGTTGTGGACAGTATTGATCTTGGAAGGTGGCTGTTCGTGTTCCTCCTCGTCGGAGTCGAAGTACTCGGAGTTTTTACGCTTCGACGGCTGAGCTATGGCCATTTGTTCCGGGATCATTTGCGCGAGTTCATCGTGAGAAATATCGTCGTCAATTGGGGTGGTCGACGACGTATACGGTTCGCGAGGGCTTTCTTCTTCCGGATCCGCTTGCTTCTTCTCGTAATGGTTATCGTCAGCGTCTTCCTCCTCGCTGTCGGACATTACGTTCTTACATTGAGCCATATCGTCTTCGAAAGATGACCCAGACTTGATTTGAGCCACGAGTAAGCTGCGAGTACTGCTGTTCGTCGAGGGGCGAGAACTGTCGTGACCGTCTTCACTGCTGTCATCATCACTGGAGCCATTTTCACCTGGACGAAGGGCTGATACAGAGTGACTGCTACTAATACTCTCGTCTTCTCTCTCGCGGTGAGGCGAACGGCGAGAAGACTCACGCGCTTCACGTCTCGACTCGCGCTGCGTTGGTGACGGAGAGCGGCGTTTCCTTGTGTCACGATCGCGGCGTCGATAGTCTCTGTCTTCGCTGTCGCTATCATCTCGTCGATTCGATCGAGCAGAACGACTTCCGCGATTTCTCTCATCATCACGTTCACGTTCGCGCTCGCGGTCAGATCGGTGTTTACGTTTAGCTCGATCTTCCTCTTCTTCGTCAACCTGTTTCGTCTCGCGTTGAACCTGCGAAGTGCGTTCACGCCTCGGTTCTGCTGCTGGCGTAGTATTCGCAACAGTAGGTGCAGCTTTGGGCGGTGGATTGCACAGTTTATACAGACTGTCGGACCACAGACGATGCTCGACGGCAGTCTCACCTTTCAGTCGAAGCGTGCGAGAAGGTGATACGATCTCAATCATCTCCTGAGGAAAATATTAACCCAATGTGAATATGTTTCGCGATGTTTGAATAAGTCAAACATTTCCTTACCCGGCGGCAATAGATACCGCTAACATCTTCGACGTAGAGCCATCCACGCGGATCTTTTGCAGTCCTGGGGTTTGATACGGAAACACCGGTAAATATGAGGAAAGTCAACAGTAATAAATACAGTAGCGGGATGAAGACGCACTTGCTGGTGGAGTAGGAGATGACGAGCTTCTTCTCGGACCCTGGTCCAGGCACGAAACCCACTTTGAACCACCGACGGTTCATGTTTTTGCCAAAGAAACTGGGATTGCTGTTGATCTTGATCATCCAGCCTTCCAGCATGGAGATGTCCACGCCGTTCACCAGCATGATGCGCGTTCCTTTCTAACTACTCTTGGAGCCTGTGAAGCAGGATGGAAAGTGGGGAAAGAAAGTAACGAACGATGCAGTTTGTTTATAGCTGAGAACGCAACTCGAAACTGCTGGATTGCTTGTGGAAATTCATTGACCAAATTGTCACCGAAACATACTATAACAAAGAAGTCGTTAGGATTGTAAGCTTAGATGAATTATAATAATACATGTGTTTTATTTTTCATTTAGAAGTGTTAGGAGATGTCGGGAGGTCTGGAGCTTAACGGTGGGTGCTGAGGCAGCGTTGCTGGTGGTGAGCAAGGTGGTCACCGCTAGGAATAGGATTAAATAGACACGCATGACCTGGGCTGTGTCTCTGGTGGTGGTTGACGAGGTGAAGCTCCGTGTGCTGTTCGCTGTGCTTCTTGATTTGTACTATGGCAATGCTCGGCCATAAAATCCCAGGATCGATCCTATCAATATGAACCACAACACGTGATGCTCGGAGAGATATGCACGATGGTGAGTGCCGTCAGGTCGTGTTCCAATCTATGAAAATTTCATCTTTTTACATGGCGTATTATTTAAGAGAAACGCGCACTAACGTTCACAATGGAAACAATTAAATGGAGCCAAACGAATGTTGAGCCGGAGAAGACAGCCCCATAATCGATCGTACTCAAGTACACATCAGAGCTGGTAGAGGTTGCGATCCGCAACTTGCGACCTGTTGGTGCTCTACAGAAGTGCATTTTCCATAGTTAAACCCCTACACTGATGTCATATTCAGATATCAGTGTTGCAATCGAGGGATGGAAGGGATTTACCAGGCATTCAGCAACCGCTTTCGTATTCCTGTATTACATGTACTGTTTGAACCGAAGCGCAGTCCTTCCGATATCTCACATGTATCATAATATGATCATATTATGGAGAATTTGGATGGCTTTGGAAACGTGTTTCCACCGTAACCACGGGCAATCCTATGATGGGATTGCCCACAACTGTACATACATGGTACGATCAATAAGAACAAATAGTGCATCAATTAGTCGAAGCAAAGGTGAATCCACCCATCACTAAATGATCCAGTCGGCAAGTTTGTTGCCATTTTCTGTTTGCCAGATATTGAGGATCGTCTTTTGTAAGAAACTTGATGGTAAAGGAGTCTCATATATTTTTATATTTTTCGTCCTCATTCCGTGTTTCCGAAATCTAATTGTGAATTCCGACCAAATTTGCCGATCGTGGCCGGTTCAAAAGCATGAGTTGAAATGGAACACGCGTCAATTTAACACTACACTACGTTTCGTCACCTTAAGTCTGCTGCAGCACACCAATATTGGGGAACACAACACGTTACGGTAGCAGCACAAATAGATGTGGAGTCTATAAAATTCGGCCCAGTCTATGTCTGTACACCAAGTAAGTCGCAATGCCGTGCTACAGTAGTACCCAAAACTGTGTGCCACAGCTTTTGTGGCGGCCATTGCTAAAAGTGCTAGAGCGGGTTTATAAGAGAAGAGAGGACTTTGCTGCCGCGGCAGCCGTGTCCAACACGACATTCAAGGAGCTAAAGGCGATCGACGTGGGCAAGAGCTACGCAATGGTGTGCCATAAGGAGTGCGAGGGTGTCTATGCTCGTACTGAGCGCCAACGTTGTCACCATTGTTTGGTCGAGCGAGCATCGAGATAAACGTGACCAGCGCACTGGCGACGGGGCTCCTGGGCCTGACGCACGCATCACAGACCTTCTTCACGTACATGGCGCTGCATTTACACTCATCAGGCTCCCAACTTTTTTTTTTAGAAAGGCATCAATGACCAAGCTTCATGGGAGAGATTTTAGTGGGCCCGCATAGCTATATTGGAGCTGAAACTAAGTCCATGCACGTATGCATGTTGGTCCACCACCACCATACGTGATGTAAGCGCGGGTTCCTTCTTAACAGCTACTATAGATGTCGATATGTCAAAAATGCATTTTAGCGATTGACTGTAAGTTTATCTAGCTATGCGAGCAGCAGAAATGCTCGTGTAAGTGAGGGATTTTTTTAAAGCTAGCTTCCTCGCATGTGAGGTGAAGAACATCTTCAATACATCCAAACGCAAGGCCCGCACTTGTTGCATCAGACACCAAAAATACACTACGGGTTGAAAACGTGTAGACGCTTCCATCGTTCCACGACATGCGTAGCTTATTTGTAACGCAAAACTTCTAGTATCTCCAAGCACTTGCACACAAATAGGTTCACTCGAGTGAGTATGAGTACCTCATCGGCCGCATTTATATATGATTTACGTGAGCAAAACCAATTACTTCTCTTTCGGTTGAGCGTCACAAGCAGGGTCAGCACAGCGGCCACCGCATGCATAGATAATCCATCGACTCAATATCGTAAGGCACTTTTATTTGAGTTTCTTCCTTGACTGCTTAGTCTTCTGGATCTTCATCTTCGCGCCAGTTCGGTTTTGTGGCCATCCCTTAAATGTTACCAGACTAATGAAGCAGGTTATCGACTTGCATTTCAACGCATCACGGACTTCTTGTTGGTATATTGCACAACAAGGGGTTTCCAAGTAGACTTACAGGCATGGCACGTTGCTACAGTGCACGTCCAGGTTACAACATTTCGGTAATAGCTCGCGACCGGTGCGATGATATCCCCATTATCAATGAAGCAATGTCCCTTACATTTCTACTTGTAGATAGCTATTATGAAGTACTAGTAATACCTAGGTCGCGGAATGCGATGCCATTCGTCTGGCAGTCATCCATGGTTTCGGTTGGCCAAAGTAGCTCTGTAAAAGCACCATGCGTCTGTTGATTGCATGCTACATACAGATATGAGGTCGCGCTTCATCTCCTCAACACGGTATTTATAGTGTGAGCTATCGCTAATCGACAGTAGAATACAATTGAGTGCCACTACGAGTGAATATATTTGGCAGACTTCACCACTACCTCGTAAGTCATAACATATAAATCTATCTCACCACTACATCAATACTATCGCTTGCGCAAGTTCCTGTGTCGCTAGTTCACACTCGTTCACTGGTATTGACAGCACTGAACACCATCGTGGAGGTTTCGTCAACCGCCACCACCATTGAATCAATTCATCGACAGATTTCGTAGACGATGACACTGGCACACACATTCCCACCCTTGCACTAGATGCACTACCCAACGTCGTCGGTATGCAGCGGTTCCTTCCCAGACTTACCAGCGCTAGATGCAAGCATCTCCACTCGTCTAGTTTTCTAGGCCGACGGTAACGTCACTCGTACTTCCTCACTAGTACCAGCCTCCCGTGTAGTTTCTTCGTAGATAGCCACAACAACCATTTGTTTTTTTTTATTGTTGTTGACTGCCCTGGGCGACCTCAATCGCTTTCTTCACTTACCTGCTATCCCGCCAAGATACTGTTACCATTTTTCTTGTTCGCCAAGTGCGCTACACCCATTTCCTCGCTTGCACTACATTTCCGTTTTGTGTTTCCACACTTGGCAGTGAAAATCGAAACGATGTATTCGACATCGATTGAGCTGGACAGGCAGAGGTCTTTACGGGTGAGGCTTTTTACCGGGTACATTGAGGTGGTTTATCGAGACAACAATTTATAGGTGTTAAATCAAGTCTGTTCATCCACTTGGAGGTTTATCAAGAAAGATTGTCAAAAGACAGGTCGGCGAGACACTCTGAAGTCATTCCTGAAGTCGTCTTGCCACTAAACAACAACTCTATATCGCTGCCTGCCACACCGGCAATGCTCAATCCGCAAGCTATCGTGCTTCACACGGATCCACAACCGCTGGTCCCGCTGTTTAGGGTGCGGCCGTTGCCGTCAGGTGACCCAGTTTCATCTACGCAAGGGCCACCACCACTACCGTCAATACTATCAAGACCACCTCAGTAGACAACACAGTTACCACCTCCTCCGCTTCCGTTTGTGGTGCCGATCCCGCCGATATTACCGCAGACACCGATTCGCTCCTGTCCCGCCAGCCCCGAGTTCAACAGGGACCTTGCTGCCTCCATTGTCAGTGTCCACGGGGGAGTATGTGTTCCTGCCTGCTGCCCAGCCGAGGTCTTAACACGCATGCAAGAAGTGCATGATACTGAATCTATCAAATGATTGCAGTAGCGAATTTACGATCGATTTCATATCATCTGACGAAGACTCGGACGAACTCACCGTTGCGGAGAGGTTTGAGTTTACGCCGCTAGATACGTATGCATCGCTGGAGGAAGAAAAACGTGGCATCGACAGCGTAGATGGATATGCGTACACATTATTTTACAACTACGGTAAACGCGGTGACAAAATGGATGACAGAAGTGTATATGCATGTATTTCGCATGAAAAATGTGGAAAACGAATTCGTGTGGCTCCATCAGGGGAAGGAAGCGGCAATTTTTGTCTAAAAGAAGAGGGTGTGCACACGGGCACAATAACGAACAAGAAGAAGAGAGGCATTCCGTGGTATTTTATGCGTGAGGTGGATGATCTGTTGGCGGGATGTGGTCCTTAGAAGTGTAGAAAGATATTACTGGACCGTTATGCCGATGTTCCAGAGAAATACGAGTCTGTACCAAGTGAATCGCAGCTCAAGAACCGAAATGCGACGCTGCGCAAGCAAAGTTCAGGTATTAAACAATATGTACGAGTATTTGCGTGCCGTTCGTGTCCTAATGAATTATTGTGTGTAACAGGTGGATGGGAAATCAAAAACGTAGCGGAGCTAGTCGAGTGGACCCCGGCGCATTTGTGTACAACTAGAGGCGAATTATTTTTGCGTGGGCTAGGCAGTATCGTAGACTCACGCGCAGCGCAGCCGAGGTCGACACCATGGACAGTGAGCTTAAGCATAACCCTTTGCCGCTTGAGTGCTTTTCACACGAGGTAATCCTAGACGATGGCAAAAAGCAGATTGTTGTGGGCTGATCATTTCGTCTCGAGCCATTTTCTGGAGCGTGACGAAAGCGCGTAGTGGCCAGAATACCGAAGGCGTTCTTGGTGTCACGGACGGAACTTATCGCTTGCACTTCGGTAAGAATTATACACGGTCGTGACATTTAAAAGAGTGACTAACAGATTCTGTTGTGTTTGGATTAGGCGTTACTTCGGTACCTACACGACCTATTACGACAAGAAGCAATATGCCAAGACATTTGTACCACGGGCGTACATGTTTGTACGAACTGAACATCAGGTGGTTTATGCTACGATGTTCACAACGGTACGAACGTACGCTTCGGCTTTCTGTGAAATTGATCTCGTGCTAGCATTTGGGAGTTTGGACCACAGTCAATACATCGCCAACGACTACATGCAAGTATGACCAGGAATTTGTCTGCTGAAGTTTTATCCTCATATGGTACAAAAGATTGGGACGCAGATAAATTGCGTCTTCTCTCATCAAGAAGCTTTTGAGATGATAATGTGGCCGTGAACATCAAGTACCTGAGTAAAGCTCGTTCACAACGTCAATTTACCGCTTTGGGAAAGCATTTCCTGTCGTATTGGCGCAGTCAAGAGAAAGCTGAGTACGCACAGTGGTTCGAAGACACATATTTAGCGTCACCATGGGCATCGTGGTACTACCAAGGGGCAACCCCAGGTGTCACCCCCTCTCAAAATGCGCTCGAGTTTCATTACAAGACTATCAAGACGACGTGCGTCACATCATTTCGGGCGAGCACTGCTGTTGTTTTGAATGATACTATTCCCAGAATCCTGTTTCATGATGCATTGAAGGCATTTCGTGGAAAACTCAACCACTTCAGTGAAGGTACAATTTCTTTTTGTATCTCAATCACAATTACTGTGCATTCACGTTGGCTTATTTGTGCACAGGCCCCTTGTGTAGCGGGGCAGTTGGGAGGGCTAAACAGCTACTCGACAACAAAAAGAACTACTACACGCTGAAAGCCCCCAAGCCACGAGCTGTGTTCGGCGTTCTGTTCGACGGGACTAAGTTCCTTATTTCATGTAGCAATATCAACGGATCAGCACCAACTCGTGGGAGAGCGCAACCGTGAGTACTACGATTTGTGTTGTTAATGCCTTGAGACTTACCATTTTAATCGCTTGTGTGCCTTCAAGATACTTGAAGTCATTAGGTGGTATGCTTCCAGCCGACATTACAGTACTCAATGTTGAGCGTTGTTGTCTTTCGATCCACCAAGTCAAATTTCTCCACGTGAACTGTCTCGCAAAATTCACCCCGTCGGCCTGGGTATCCATGTATTCTGTACCATTGTCGGCTGAAGAATATCTTAATTATGGCTCTGTTTTTCTTTGTTTAGATCCTGTCGATTCCAGGCAAGTACGTTTGTGACTGCGTTTTTTTTGTGAAGACAGGCTGGCAGAGCTCGTATGCCCTGGCTGCAATGGTGCTCCAAGACGAAGTTAACATGAGCGGCTTGCTAAAGTCATTACCGACAATAAAAGCTAGTGGAGGTCAACGCAAGGCCAAGAGCTGCCATACTAAAGACAGATCCGATCACAGTCAGTTCTCAGTTGCTGGATTAGTCAAGCTGTATTTGGCAACTCCCATGGCCCCAATCCACTGGAATGTTATGCGGGGCTTTGAGGTCAACAAAAAAGGCGTGCTGACGAATGAGAGTTTTCTCGGCACAGTGATATCGTGGGGCAATAATGATGGTGTGTATTGTTGGACTGTCACGTTTACCAAGGCGAAGAAAACTGTGATGCTCGAGTGCCAAAATTAGCAGAATGCACACACGAAGCCTACATTCATGACGTAAATGTGACTGGGCAATACACACTGGAAGCTATTATGTAAGACGAATGAACGCTTTACGTTAGCAACAATTTCTCTCTTTTCCGATCTTCCCACTTGTGCCAGCCTCGATATACCACCGCATCGACTTGTTACGGCATGACCATGATAAATAGCTTTTCGTCTTATCAGACCTCGACAAGCATCCATCTTTTGGTCAGCACTGGATGAGTACCCTTATTTTGCTAGATCTCGATAAACATCCGAATCAACTCGATAACAAGCTCGACCAGGTCTTTCCGCCTCTTGGATCGGGTCCGGCAATAGGTTATCGCTTGGTTTCTTGCACTCCAACGCCACTCCGGCAGCTCCCTCGCTTGTACACGATACCCCCAGCCGGCACTCCACACGCCACATCGATGCATATCTATCGCGCCTCCATTTCGACAGAGCTGGATGGCCAAACATCTCTTTCAGGTGCATTCACGTGAAGCTCGATGCTCTTCTCCTACTGTGAGCTCTTGTTCGGGGCCTTCCTCACTTGCAAACCGGTGCTGAAGATTGGCCAACTCCACCGTATCGTGGAAAGCTCCCCGAAGTACTTCACTTAAAACCCGGCTCGCTTGGACGGTTGCACCCAGAGCACGACAGCAATGCAAAGTCCTCCCGCATCGCCGCACACATGCGTATAGTACTCGATTGTTTCGTCAGTGCTGTCCGTCGCTGGAAGCAGATCGTAGACGCTAAGTCCCAGCGTTGCGGTGTCTGTGCCGTTGGCGGCGAGGCCTAAAACGCGAGATGCCTGCAAAAGTAGCTGGTGATAAGCGCTACTATCGATACCGTTACATTAGTATTACTTTCGAAAACGCGATTTTATTGCTACTTCCAAATGGAATACTTTTGAAGTACTTTTGGGCGGTCAGACAGGGGGGCGCTGTGCAATTAGAAGGGCCACTCCGTTGGGTTTGTTTCTGTGTTATTGTGTTCAAATCTTCCTGGCGTTGTTGTGTTGGTCAGAACCGTTCGGGTGTTCTTAACATTTACTCGTTGAAATGCCCGATACATTTATCAAGTCATTTGGCTACCATATTGCAGCCTGTAATTGGCTTCTAAGTACGAATTCGGACTTAAATGAATTTTTATTTCGTACTTAGACAGGCCTTTAATGAGTTCAAGTATTTTGCCCGTTCCGTCGATTTCGTGTCAGTTTGATCACGTCGATTCGTATCAACGGACCTCGGAAAGTTCGGGTAGAACCGTTTTTTTTTTTGGGAGGGTGGTAGGGGGGGGGGCACCGGTTCCCCCTAAATTTTTTGGCCAGCCTCGATTTTAGGGGGGAAATGCCCCAAAGTAAGGGCATGCCGTCGTAACCTTCTTCCTCCTCTTCGTTGTCTGACTGGGTGTGTTCTACGTCAGGTGACGGAGATGGTTTTCTTTCAATCGGCGGCTTGATATGGCCCATTACTTCGATTTCACTTTCAACATTT
>QOKR01001165.1:0-12836 GCA_016880985.1 Phytophthora idaei | reverse complement strand
CACCACCCAGAAGACCCGTACCACCACTACCAACACTCAGAACACCATCGCACCCGGACGGGATCTCAGTTCGCCTCAACACCCCCCCAAGCCCCACCACCCCAACCCACCACCCCCCCACCCTCCCTACCCTGATGTTCTTTGCGGTTCACCCGAGCGGCGGTGCGTGGTGTGGCGTCTGTGGGGGTTGGGGGGGGGGGGGGGCGTGAAAGTGTACATAGGCTGGATTTGCATGGATAGTCGGGCATGCCAGCGCGAAAATAAAATTATCCAGCTTTTCAGAAATACCTCGAAGGCTACGAAGCACCTCACAGACCATCGTGAGTCATCTTCAAAATCAATAGCTGAAGCAAATCGCAAGCGGTCACGGAAGCAGGAGCTAAACCGCATCATGAATGCAATCGCAAGAACGAACGACAGTCGGTGCATGACGCTACTTTTGGAGACACTGAGAATTGTTCGTAGCAATCTTCCTTTCTGCTTTGGAGGAAGTGACGAATCGGAATTCCTTGCCGATCTAGTTGTAAGGAAAGCGTTTCGAGCTACAATCAACCGACAAACTGTAACACGAGCCATTGTCGAATTGTACGACTCTTCCAAGGGAGGCGCGATATATTTCCTGACCAACAATCGTCTTTCGGGGGTGCCTTCGTTTGCTATAATGGTGGAGTTTTGGAACTGCAAATCGCAACATGGCAAAAAGGTCTCATTAATAGCGATTGTGTTACGAGTCCATTTTACTTGGAACGCGGTGTTTTGAGCCCTTGTATGGTGAGCGATGCAAGGGATATCGCGCGCCATTCAAGACGTGGATTATTTAGCTTCTGCAGAACTTTGGGTTTGCTCTGGCTGATTTTTTCGGTGCGACTACCGATTCAGGGCCTGACGTCAAGTGGAGGATGCGCACGGGTCTCTCGTTGAAATGGGTGTGGTGCATCTCTCACCTTACAAATGCAGCCACGAAGACCGCGTTTAGAATCGTTGCGCAGCGTAGCGCGTCAAAAACCTTGTTTTGACGGATTTGATCTCACGTATCGTAAAGACTGTGTACGCTATCCGATCCAATGATTCTATGAGCTCATTGTTTGCTGAGTTTTGCCAACAACTGCAGCTGTGTGGTGCAATACAACTTTTGGCTTTTGAAGAGCACCTCTTTATGGGCCTTACCTGTGTCATTCGCAGCGTTTTGCAAACATGGGATGCGCTGGAGCTGTGGTTTGAAGAACGGCGTGCGAAGGCAATTCGTGCGCGAATAGACCCTCCTCAAAACTTCCCTCCTGCCGATGACAAGACGACGTTGATGCAGCTTCTGGCACTACTGGACCCGATCACAACGTTGAACGTACGCGCTCAAGGCGAGAGCGCCAACCAGGTGGAACTGTTGCTGAGTATATCGTCTTCGTCTTACAGTACTTGATGAAACTGTTGGCGTCAAGGACCGCCTTCGCTCTGCATCTGATCCTCCGTTTTCTATCGAGTGCATGGGCTTACACTAATTGTGAGGAATGCACGGCATTTGCTAGCGGCTGCGTTCCAGAATAACTTCTTGTCGCGGTACACGGATCACAATAAAATGCGTGACACATCGTATGTTCCTGAGGCACAAATGTGTCTGCATCCTGTTTTCAAGAATCCTGACAAGGGACTGACGAAGATTGTCCGTGTGTGTGGTACACAACTAGTCACTGATCCTGATCACCCACATTTACGCGCAGACGAACACACAATCCAACGGAATGTCGACAGGTAAAAGAGTGTGTTCGGAAATTATTATGTCGCTAACGGTAGACATCGCAAAATCCGAAGTTGGTAATCAACCAAGAGCAGATGCCAACTCTTCGTCCAGCTTTGAGCCATTGCTAGGGATTTCACGACCACCTCCGATCGCCTATTCTGAAGAACTGACGGGTATGTTTGGTTAGACCCCCAGTCAAAACTCCCAGCCAAGCGGTCATGAAGGACGTGTGGAGGAAGAATACGATCGCTGGTTTACTGATACGATTACGCTAGAGTGCAAGTCAAATGGCCAACCAGAATCCGTTCTTGACTTCTGGAAGCGCCAGGAAGAAACGAATACGTATCACTTCCTGCCTCGCGTCGCTCGAATTCTTTTTGCGGTAACAGCTACATCTGCTGCTATTGAGCGAGACTTCGGGGTTAGCGGCATGATGGTGACTTCTCAGCGATCGAGCTTGGCAAACCATAGCATCGAGATGTGTTCTTTTCTGAATCGGAACAGACAATTTACTGATGTTACCCAACGCAAGGCGCTGACAGATGAAGAGTACGAGAACGCCATACCAATAAGCATGTTGGTAGATTTAGACCCAAGCATTGATGATCAACCCACAACGACTGAGTGGGAAGTACCCATGGCATCGGTTTGGGATGATATTGGAGACGAAGAATACCAGGAAGGTCAGGAGTAAGCAAGCTGTAGCTAAGCAGTGGTATGACCAATATATATTCTTCATTTGATCAGCTTCTTTGTCGAAAAACTATTAGCTATCTAGCTATCTAGCTATCTAGTCACTAACTATTAGCTATCTAGTTAGTGACATCACTTTTATCACAAATGCTGCACTGCCTTCCGTAGCTCCAGAACCTCGCAACTTGATAATAGTTGATTGAATGGTGTTCTACGCATAACGTGTCGATACTACAATGGATAAACGGCTCAGAGCTCAAAAGCAGGAGCTCCCGTTGTCACGATCACGAATCCTCATATATGTTGATGAAACCCATCAGTTTACCAAATTAAAGTATATACGATAGTATTGTCCGTGTTCGAACGCGTGACGTGTCTACTAGTTCTGTTCTGCTCGACGTACACGCGCGGCGCGCTCCAACTTTGCTATCCGTGCGTTCGTTTTAGCCCGTGTTGCCTCGATAGCCTCCTCTCGCGCTTTAGCTAGACCACAAAGTTCCTTTGGCTCGTTTCGAGACGAGCGTTTTCTTTTAGACTTGGTCTTGTTGGGCAGCTCACTGTCCTTACGTAAGCTTGAGTGATTGAAAAAAATCTTGCGGTCACCAGAAAACTTGCTTAGGCATTCGGATACCTGATAGAGTGCGGCCAATATTTCACTTCCGGATTCACATCGCTTCTGCTGATCGGTTTTGAGAGCTTGGGTTGCGCTAACACTCTCGTCAAGACTGAGCGCAGCTGGTTCTGCAACAAGATGAGAAGAATCCGAAGTTGAGGCGTCCGGTGCAACCTTTTCGCAATTTGTTTCTGGTAGAGCATCTCTACTAAACTTGATTCTTTCGTCGGCCAGAGTAGCGATTTTGTGCCACTGGTTCTCGCTAATATCAGAACTTGCCATCATCCGCTGATCCAACTCCAATTTCATTTGTTCCAAGCGGCTGTCAATGTCTTGAAAGTGTTCTCGAGTTTGTCGTTCGGATTTTTTTTAACTTTGTCTTCAATCGCAGTGACAGCCATTTGGGTTGCTGTTCTAGCTTTCCAAAGCTTTTCCTGCATGCGCGACTCAATACCTGCCGTGCGAGTCTCTTCCTGTAGTTTTGAATCTCGCTTGACTTTCTCAATTGCTGTGCTAATGGCAGCACTGATATCATTCAATCGAATATCCACGCACTTGTGACAGTCCAATCGAGAAGCTTTGATAGCACCATTAAGTTTCATCTGCAAGCGCTCCTCGATTGCTTCTTCTTGTACCTCAGTACGCTTTGAAGCCCGTGCAACTGCTTCGGATCGCAGTGTTGCAACTGCATCGTTGAGTTTGGCGTCAATTTTCATGTCTCGACTTTCAACAGCTGCATTCTGCAACATCTATAATCGATGTTGAATGCGCGATGCGTGCTGTTCCACATAAAAATTTGCCGCGTCGTCCGCAATATTCTGACATTGACCAACGGCTGCTTGGAGACGCATTTCGCATTCTGCGCCTAACTCGAACACACGATTACGAATGCTAGCTTCGGTATGGGCGAGATTCCCCGAAATTTGATTATCAATACTCGAATTTTGCTGGTCAATTGCTGTTTGGGTTTCAGATTCCAGTTCTCCTTGGACAATTTGAAGCATCCCTTGTAGTCGGTTTTCAATTTCATTTGTGCGCCGGTCTGTGTGCTCCGTGATACCAGCTTCGAACCGAGAGTAAGATGCGCGCAATGCTTCTTGTAAAAGCCCTCCAAGTCTTCGCTCAGTAGATGCGACACCGTTATCGACCTATTCAACAATCTCTTGTTCATGAAAGTCATTTTCAAGTGCTGGATGAGTTGTTAATGTGTCTGGATATTCATCTTGGCCCCCACGAGTCATGACCACGTCCTCTTGAACGACCATCTGCCGTCTTGTTCGAGTTGTTCCACCACCAGGAGCTGGAGAGCTTGATTGTGTTTCTTGATTGTGAACCACGAACCCCCTCATTACCGCCTGCATCGAACTGCAAGGCTTGATCTCAAAGTCTTTAAACGTTAGCTGCGAGTCGTTGCTACCTGAGAGCCGTCTTTCAGGTAGAGCAGCAGGCGATCTCCTAGAGCACGCTCGAGTGATTTTCGCTGAATCAAATGCGACGCGGTTTTGGTTTGGTTTGAACCACACGAAACTTCAGGTTTTTATGTTCTAAATCGAGTTGGTTCGAACCAATTCAAGTAACGGGATCAAACCTGGTTCATTGGTAATTTTGGTTTGGTTCGAATTTTGAACCAGGGGTTGGTTTGGTTTGTTTCAGGCCGAAAAACCAAGTCACCGAAGAGCGGAAATTTGCCACACTGGTTAAAACCTACGCTGCTGCAGCCGATACGAGAATCGGTTTAGTGATCAAGGAGCAAGAGAACGAGATCGCACACTACACCATAAGACCGGGGTTGTGCAGGAGCAGATGCTTTAGGCTCATGGAGCAGCTTTAAAGCCTACAGAGAAGAAGGTCGGTTCAGCAGACCGTCTGACGACGAGCTGGAGTTATGGTTGTTCAGCACTGAGCAATATTACTCTAACTACAGTGAGGAGATGCAAAGCAAGACATCCGATTTCTTCAATACTATTTTTGGGAACTTAGGCCCTGCTGCTCGGGCATGATACCGTGACTCCAAAATCTCTCTCATTAACAAGCCAGCGACATGGAGTCTTTTCAAGCAGCGTATCGGGAAGCGCTTTCGTGAGGCAGATTCCCAGCACAAGGTGCTGTCAAGATTGCACAATCTCCGCTGGAGTGGTTGGGAACAGGCGTACACAATGAAGTTCCTGAATGTGTTGTCCCAGCTCGATTGCGAGCTACCAGACGTCGTCCATCGCTGTTATTATCAGCTAAACCTCCGGCCAAATGCTTGTGTATCTGTGTCCCAAAATGTGCCGTCGACTTTAAAGGAGGTCGTCAACTTAGCACAACGTTCCGAAGATTATCGTGCGACTTCGTCAGGATAGAGCGCAAAGAAGGGTCAGAGCAGCGACAAGCTCCGAAGAATAATTCTACAGCGTCGACCTAGTCCTAGCCAAAGGCCAATATCTCCAGGAAGAATGGCGAGAGCGCCAACTGGGAGTATTGCGACAAAACGGGTCACACCGAGGCTGTGACTGCGTTGAATGATGCGCCATCGTCAATGAAAATAGAGACAGAGGCATCAGCGACTCAACCTCCTTGACACAAATACCCGTAAACTTTCTCCTGTGTCGGCAATACAGCACCACCAACTTGATACTGCAGTTACGCCTGGACATGGCTGTCAGAACGCGAACAGGTACCACAATCTGACTGTTCTGGCCCAGTGGACGAGCACCGAAGCTTTGCTTGACCTTAAAAAAAATAAGCGCAGGGTGGACAAGAACTGAAGGGAACACCTCGTAAGAAATTCTAACATACTTCGGCACCAGACACACACACATTAATGTCCGGCGTTCACCAGCGACCAATTTACTAGGGTGGGCTCGAGAAAATGGGTGCACTGTCAATCCTGCTGATGAACAACGTGGACGAACAGGTTTTGCCGTCCAGTCGATGTCAGGATTTACCTTTTCTACCCAAGAAGGACGTTCTTTGCCTCCAGAATATCCATGACGAATACAGTACCTCGATGTCATATACCCATCCATTCGAAATATGAGAGGAATGCTCATTTGCTGGCTGCAGCCCGGCTTCACCTCTAGCTGCTTGGAAGATGTCTGGATGGGTAAGACAAGCCTTGATGCCACCTGAGGGTCCTGTTTCTAGAAGAAGGCACAAGGCGTCGACCTAAAAAAAGGCGTTGGTATCCGTAAGAAGAAAAGAAGTAGGCGTGCTCTGCGCGTGAGCCAAATACGTCGAAGTGACTAATGATCAGGCATCACTAACGAGGCAATTTGAAAACAGTGCCCTTTTAAACTAAAATGGGCGGTTTTGGATACCTTCCAAAGGGTTCTATCAACAGAAATGTATGGAAACCTTTGAACCTACTCACTAAACTGCGAAAGTATGCAGTGCTGCAACCATCTCTGGCTGACCACGAGGTTGTATTCATTCGTTATAACAGCGTCTACCTGTTAAATCTGTCATGAGATCAGAGGATTGTCTGGCCTGCAGCCGCCTTGATACGCCCACGATGCAGCCCATCGTTTGCTTTTGCTAAACTACGGTATCAGTTTCCGGCGAATTGTTGCCCCGACGAACAGCAAGCGCGTTCAGCAAGCAAGTCGAAGTTGCCGCTGGCGAATCTTTCTTCCGGTCTTCCTCCAAGCTCTTGTCCGATTGCTCATTAGTGTGCCGGCGATCGTCGATTTTTGTGTTGTACAGGTGTATAAGTCTTTGCACTGCGTCCAGAAACAACAAAACCGTTGCTGTCCTCGATTGATATCCGAGACTACTTAGCACGTCAAAATAGTTCACTGTGAGGTTAGACACGATGAAAGACATACAGTATTCGTGATTAACTTTGGTAGCAGAAAGTTTTTTTTTCTTTATTGCATGAAATTAAGGATGGAGGCTCGATCAGCTATTGCAGTAAGATATCGAATTTAATATTACGGAATTGAGAATTTTGCGGAGCTCGCGCAGCCTACTCGCCAAGCCCATTTTGCGTGCTATTGAGCTATCGGCAACACTACATAATGTACACGTGTCGCTCTGTTTCATCAACCAGCAGCACGACATTCCTCTTTGTCGGTACCGTCGTTTCTGTGCTCACATGTGCTCGCTTCTATCCTATATGGATGCTCAATGCGCGTCGAGGGCTATTAATCCTGTACGCGAAAACAAAACAAAGCCTCTGTTACCTTCTCGCAACCTCCTGTTATATTATTTGTACTCGGGGAGGACGACACGGGCAACATTCAGGCAGTGTATCACTTTCATTCAGATATTAAACTTCAGGGGTTAATATCACCTGACGATTGTAAGCATACCTTTCTTTTTTGCCGGCACATCAAAAACGTTTTAGACAGGGCTTCCTAAATTCACAAAACAGCACTTACCTTCGAAATAATTTTCAGAGAACTCTCCACAAACATACTTACAAAATTTCATCGGTGCCGTCGCCCAAAAAGCATCAATGTGCTCAGACGCCATCGTCTTGAGTGCATCAGCGCTTCTCTTGCGCCTGCTTTGTAGCCGCAGCATCTGCTAGTACTGCTGACTTATAGTGTAGCACGCACGAAGCTGTAAGGAGGGCTGCAGAACTTGATCTTCCAAGTGAACAAGAGTCTTGATCTGGAAGATATACTGAAGATGTTTGAGTTAGTAGAAAAGCAAATACGAGCACTCTAAAGCTAGGTGCATCTAGAATATTGAAATCGGGAGAGAAAGCGCAGCAGGTGCCGGATTCGAAACATCAAAATGGTTCTGGCACGGTGGTTCCCAAAGAACAACTCCATCAAGAAAAGTTTAATATCAAACTTTGATGGTGTTTGATTGGCTTATTCTTTGATTCAAATGGTGCAGCCAGTATTAAGCGTGGTAAGTATTATCAACCTTTCGTCGTCATTTACTTTACAAAATGATCCGTTCCTGTCTATTCGACTAGTGTATACACAGTTCTTTCGAACTGCGAACTAAGGCAATACCGTTAACTTATACCGGGACTTCGCACCGCACCCACGCGATATAATCTCCTCGGGCTGTGTAACAGAATTACCTATTGGTAAAATAAATACTGTTATCACAGAATAAATTAAAGTATTTCGTGCGGGAAAATCATGTTTGTACCCGGGGTTGCTTCTAAGGTATGGCGGATTTCACCGTCGTTGTCTGTAAGGCATCTAATATATGGACAAAAATTTCGGTGGCAAATGATATGCCTGACGCCTTTTATATATGGGCGGCTCCGTAATAAATAATTACTGGAAAAATTAATGCGATTAGTTTAACGTCGTTATGAATTTTGCCCTGCAAATTCATTGGTCAGTTCTGGATCAATTCAAATTTGAATTGACAGAAACACACTGGAGGACAGGGCTGTAGCTGCTCCCAGCACCAACAGTTCCAAAGACCTTGTAAACGAGTCTGAGCAGCTCACATTGCACTTTGCTATCGCTATACCAATTCTCAAGCCACCTCCAACCTCTACTGTCCGCTATGCCTCTCTCGAACCGAGCCATCTGCGCCATCCTGTTTCAAGAAGAAATTCCGGGGAAGTTTGTCTGCAACAGCTGCAGCCGTACCTACCGCAGCGCTCAAGGATTTACCAACCTCACCAACCACCTCCGCCGTTTCCATCCAAGCTACGAGGCGGAGGCTAAGACTGCGCTTCGTGAGACGAATGCACTTCGTCTACATATCGTAGATGCGCGAACGAACGACATCTTTCGCTGGGTCCTCTTGGTGGTCATGGAGCGCCTCCCGTTTAGTTTTTGCGAGCGGCAGCTCGTGAGGCAGGGCACCAAGATGACTGACATCAGTGAGAAAACGCTGACTCGCTACATCATGCTGCTGCATCAGCATGTAGACGGTCGTATTGTCGAGGTGCTGCCGCTCAAGTTTGGCATCGCCCTCGACGGATGGACGTGTGGAGGTCATCACTACGTGGCTATTTTAGCCGTCTTCGACGAGAGTTCCTCCCATCAGCCCTGTGCACATAAGGACAACGACTGCTTTGACGATTTGGACTGTCCATCACGCCGTTTCCTACTGATGGCGTTTTCACCAGTCGACGAGGAGGAGGACTTAGGCGCGCAAAGCCTCTTCGACTTGATTGCCGACACGTTGTCACGGTTCCAACGTCCGTGGGAGTCTGTGCTGTTCATGGTCGGCGATAACTGTAGCGTAAATCAGTATATCGGACGTCGGATTGGCGCGATTCCTTTGATTGGCTGCGCTAGTCATCGCTTCAACTTGGCGATGAATGACTTTCTTGCACCAGATGAGCCACTACTGACTCGTGTTCACGCACTGATGAAACGGCTCACTACTATCAAGTGCCGCGCGATGCTGCGAAAGCTAACCCATCTGGCTCCAGTGATGAGAAACGTCACTCGATGGCCGAGCGTATATGCAATGGTCAAGCGTCACACGGAGTTGATGCCGTTCTTACTGAAGATAGACCATGGCTCCGTCGCCGACTATGGTCTCGAGAGCTATCTTTTGAGCCGGCGCGAGAGCGAGCGAGTAACAACACTGTGTGGCGACTTGGAGAAGCTGAATGGCGTCACACAAACCCTGCAGAAGTCGACGCTGGCTCTCTCCGGTGGTCGCCGGCTGTTCGGCCATGTGTTTGCTGAATACCCGCAGCTGGATGCTCGCTTGGGCACAGCTGCTACCATCATCAACAACCAGCCACTGGAGTCGGGCATTGTCAAGTTGCAACGCCACGAGGCGCTTAACACTGCCGAGCGCTCGGCGTGTGCGATGTTCAGGCTAGCGGCTGACGAACAAGGTCATGCCGAAACGCCCGAGGAACGATCCTCGTTTGTTCGAAGCGCGTTCAAGAGACGCAAGTCGAACCGGCGCCAGCGCTACATGGACGTCGGTTTCGTCCCGCCAACGTCAAAAGAATGTGATCGGTTCTTCTCTACTGCGAAGTTGGTTCTGGCGGATCTACGCAAGAGCATGGAGCCTGAGCGACTAGAGGCGGTGATGTCGCTGTCAATCAACAGGGAGCTCTGAGATGTGTACGCTGTCGAAATTATTAGATACCGGCTCGGTGAGAATGCTCGCGATTAATTCAATAATTAATTGTGTGTTGCTTATAAAAAGTATCAATTTGAAAATTCAATTCTACGGAGCCCTGTATATGGGATTGAAATTCACTTAGTTATAGTACTTGATTAGAGTTTTTTCATCCAAAACTTAACCCCAATCAGCCCAGGCGTAGGACAAATTAAAGGGCCAAAAGCTTGTTGCATTATCCTGGAAACAGTACTGGTAAACGCGAGCTTTTTTGCCATCATCACAAAAAGGTATATCGTTCTTATATGCGACGTGTGGCCGATCTGGTGTCCTTCTCAGTCCATGAGGATGCTAGGGCATTTTCAAATTGTCTATAATAACATAGCCAATAGCAGTTTTGTCCTACCAGCTGGGACAAAATGAGTGATTTTATCTTGATTTTAGTGTGATGTCTGTACGCTATAATTAGCAACTGATAGTAGTGCTTGATTTGTTATAAGGGACACGGAGCATTTTCGACTCCATAATCACATCCTTACAAATTCCAAATCATTTTTTGTCCTACCGTGCGTTTGCTAGGACAAATTACGTTTTTGTATGCCTCATTAGAACACCTTTTGGTCCTTTTTCCTCGGACAAATTTGATTGGGTTAAGGACAAATCATCTCCCGGGACAACCGTTTCTTTTCACAAGCAGTAAGTTTTACGAAGAGATGAAAACATGGTTGTAATGAGATAATAGAAGTCTAAAAAGTTTTATATCTCCGCACGAGCATCTTTTAAAATTATGGCCAAACAAGGCTCTCAACTTTTATGTTCATATTTATGTTCAGATTTATTTGTTGTCAGCCCATCTATTTTTGTACTTGTAGCTGGAGCAGTATAATGCATGTACGTGTACATGTGTTGAAATATCAGATGCGGGAAGTTGGGGAAAGCCGATAGAGATAACATCCAGTTATCATCACGAAAAAGCTGATTACACAGAGATTTGCGTATTAATATCCACAATCGTGTTGACAGGCAGCCTGATAACGACAACCTTGATGACAAGCACACTGTCGGTAATTGCGCCTTCTTTGATTTATTATTTTTCTACATGGATTAATATACGTTGGGACCCAGGTGGTGGCCCCCAGCAGGTTCGCAGTTTGGTACTTTTACTTAGCACCAACAATTGATGTTTTAAGTGTTCGAGTTGGAATTCAGAATGTTAGACCACCGCCGCACGCATGCCCAAACTCTAGATGAAGTTGCGAGCTCATCACGAGCTCTAGAGTGGGGTTTAACGGGTCGGGAATAATATTTTTTAATCGTGTTATAAGGTAATAGCAAATGGCAGGATGACTGTATGGAATTACATGTACGAACATGTATATACTTTAAGAATTGAGCGATTATCACAGTTCTCTGATTAAGGCTATGATTTTGTGTAATGTTATCGCGTGGTGGGTGGCAATGGAAAAGTATTGTACACATACAGAATCCTGTACAGTAATCTGCCCTTGTAATTCTCCCGATTTGACGATTGTATTTTTTTACCGCGACAATACACCGGCATCCACAAAGTCTTTTTCTGTTAAAAAGTCTGATCAGGTTTCAAGTTACATCCGACCTGCAGCTTCCAAGCCTCCGACTGAAGCAAGATTTTTCTTCCAAAGGCACGTTGAAGGCTCTCCTATTATACATACTTCGAAGTAGTCCTTTCCATCATGGGATTTGAAGTACAGTGTACACACTACCATCACGCCGCTGTTAAGATCGTCCCTGATGCACGTACTTGTTCCCTTTCATCTCATTTCGCTATTTACTCCAGCAAGTCCTAGCTCCTAGCCCCACTCAAAAGATTTTTGCTTCCTCGACTGACGGCAATGCGTGTGACCAGCATTATTTTTTTTGCGTTGGCTTCCATCCTTGGAAGTATCAGTGGTGCGTCGACGGCCCCGGACGCGATTCAGAGACATCTCTCGAGAAAACTTTTGCTTGACTTCGTTGAAGGTGCCGAAGCAAGAAGATTCCTGAGACGCCAAAAGACCAACGTCGAGGATGAAGAAAGAGGTTTTCTTGATCAACTTGCTGTCAAGCTCGACGACGTGCTGACGACTCTTCCGAAAGTGCAAAACAAAACCAAGGAGCAAGTCTTCCAACTTCTTCAGGATTCAGGTCTGCTTTGGGGAAAGCGTGAAGTCATCCTGCACTTTGTATCGCTTGGTCCGGACGACCGCAAGAAGGTCCTGGGCATGATAGTCAAAAACGCTGCAAAGGCTAAGGCCATGCCGTAAACGGTGCCACGGAAAGTATCGGCTCGTGTCAGAATGGGCTGTGTGGGGCATCCCGTCGTGAGTTGGTCGTGCGACGGGAAGGATACGCCCAAGAGTGCCGATAACATAGACCATTTCCCACTGGAGGTGTCGCCCATGGCAGCCAACATCGCGAAGCTGGTCAATTGTTTTGCCGAACCTGTGCCAACAACCCGTTGATCTTCATGATAGCGTTCTACCGTGTGAACTGTTGAACGCAAGAGCAAAAATACTTGCTGTTGCATTTGATGATGAAAATTCATCGGGAGAGGGCTCCAGCATGGTCCAACCACCGACCGTGCGCTTGCTTGTCGAACGGGTCACTGGAACAGGTACTCTACGTGTTCTTGGGAACGCAAAAGTGCTACGAAGGCAAGGCCCTGGAGAAGACCGCAATGGACCTGCACTCCTGCTAGTAATACCTGCATCGGGTAAGGAGGAGACCAAATGACGACGTCGGAGTCACTACGCTACATGCGTGACCGATGTCGACATCAAGGAG
>QOKR01001164.1:0-12854 GCA_016880985.1 Phytophthora idaei | reverse complement strand
CCCCCCCCCATTATGGACCAGCACGCTCAGCAGCCCCAGTCTCCTCCACGTTCTCCGCTGACACCACCTTCCATCTCGCGAGAAGCGCAACAGCGCTAAGAGGTGTGTTCTCGACGCATACCTGGCGGGCCAAAACTGGCTGGAAGTTGCGGCCTTCAACGACGTGTACTGCCCGTCGCATTGTTGCGAGGGGCAGTATTGAACAGCAGCCCCGGGGAGGCGTGAGTTAAAATGACAGTTAAGGTGATGTCCAAGCTGGAGTATTTGGACGAGCAGGCGGACATGACCATGCCCGTCGTAAAGGACCGGCTGTTGAGCGACCTGGCTGTGGACGGCCAAAACGCTTACATAGAATACATGTGATTGGTTGTTTATAATGTAAAATAGATGATTGGTCGTTGTTGCCCATATTAAGATTAAGTAAGGTCGGATAAGTGATGATATTCATCCATAACCGCTCGACAGAAATTCGTTCCAACTGGTAATACACTTCTCCGGTCTGATAAATAATTAACATTTAGGTTTTCCTTTTAAAAAAAACACGCATGTTTGATTGGTCAATGCCCCTTACGGAATTCTTGTGATTGGATAAAAATTGTACAATGGAGGATTTTTATGCAAAACGATTGGCTGCTATTTGCGAAAATGAATTAAAATCCTTTATGTGATATCTGGCTAGAGTAAGCTTATTTTCCTCTTTCTTGTGAGTATTTTAATATCTGATTCCGCTTAGTTCTGATAAAGCGATACAAAAACTAACCCTCTATAAACTGATAGCTTAATTGGTCGGTTATCGACGTTAATGGCGGGAAAATGCATTTTAAAAATAAGTCAATTACACTTCTATCGATGCAGTGTACCTGTAACGGGGTTACACACAAGTGGCTACACGTAGCCACTTGGTTACATGGAGGGTTCTCGAACGTTGGTGTAAAACACACCAATGGTTACACTTTGCAGACCACTGGTCTGTATGCATTTAGGCTTCCTACTGGTAGATAAGCATTCCTTTCTACCAATTAGATTAGCAGGGTTCTGACAGCCATCGGATGGCAGAATACCTTTCATATAGGATATCAGTTTAAGAGGAAACCCAGTCCAGACATAAATCATAAATAACAGTTCTCATTTTAACCCAAAACGGCTTTTAGCTTTTCTTATTTTAGTAAATCTATACTTTCGGACGAAAGTATAGTTAATCTAAGTTTAAGCAAACTACGCTTCCTCGTACACGTGCGCTAACGTGTAAGCCGAAGTAGTGGGCACAGAGTTGGCCCATTACAATACCGGAAATTAGGGCTGGTTTTGAGAACTGTTAATTCTTTACCGGACCACACAAGTATGCTCTACACCGTCTAAATGGCAACTTGGACAAGGACATCCCATAACAAAAAACAAATAAAAAAATCGCTGGTTCATGAGATATGGATGAAAGAAGGTTCGGAGATCTTTCATGAAGTTAAAAAGCCTGCGACAATTGCGTCTCTTCATCTTTATGTGACGACAAGCGTTGGTGAGGCATAACGCGACATTGGGTAGACCGAGTCGGCGTACGTCGCGAAGAGGGGGGGGGTAGCAGCTGCAAGACGCTCGTCTCGGCGCGTCCGATAGGCTTTCAGGCTGCGGGTACGTTTCGCGCGGGTTTCTTCAGCCATAGACTGATAACGGGCCAGAACAGAGCGGTAGGTCACACTATCTTCTCTGCATAGAGGCATGAAACCGACGTGGTAGTTTGTCAAGGCAAAGCAAATCCGCGCCAGCCTGTCAAGTCGCACTTCGTTCCACTTGAAGGGGACGTACATCACCTTCCAGAGGCTACACACGCGCCCGAAGTAATTTTCGACGATGACTCGATCGGCTGAGACGAGTTTGTTACGTGCAACCTCAGCGTGAGTGAGCTCTCCGCCACGTGGTTTGCGAGTAGGTTGAATGGTTCTCGTCACACCCGCCGCTCCTTGATAACCTTTATCAACTAGAACTGCGCACGATACTGGATGTTCAGGTGACCCCTCACCGTTGTCGTCGTTGTGCAGCTCATCGTGGTCTTTTGCCAAGAAAGCTAGGTGAGTATCCCGGCGGTTCACGAACATTGTGACGTCGGATGTCGACCCGGGCTCGTGGAGCGAGAGGTCAACGGCTTGACCGCGGCATGCAACGGGGCAATCCAACTTGTAGCCATAAAGTTTATGTTTCCCGCTGAAGTACGCCTTTTGCTCAGTGAAGCGTCCGCTGGGATGGTTGGCAGGTTGGAACTTTACATCCGTGGCGTAAAGTGCGTAGGGGTAGTTGCGAAAAGTGTCCCCTTTCTCTCGTTGGTTCTTCATACCGATAGGTTTCACAAACTCCTTGAAGAAAATAGGCTTCACAATTTTTAGCAACTTGAAAATCATTTTCTCCAAGATGTTGGTCTTCAATCCAAAGCCAATCGCGTGTTTGTCCCAGGTATCGTAATGTTTCAGGATGACGAAAGTCGTGAACATGGCATCCTTCGCCGCCGTTTCGCACTTCCGAACTCGTCCCAGCTGCCGAGCTGAAAGAACATCACCTTCAACAAGGCCCCACACCACCTCAAACTATGGCAGCGTGAAGTTGTTCAGGCCCCTTGGTTAAAGTAAGATTCCATGATCGGAGACTCTGACTCCACCAGCTCTTCCCACCCGAAGTCGGCATATGCTCCAAAGGCCTGAGCACTGCGCTCTAAGTTGTCACCTTCCTCGCCGTGCCGCCCCACGCAGTTGGGCGACCACGTCTGCGACGTCCATTGCGATTTCCGAACTGAAAGGACTTTTGGCTGTTGTGGGTGCTGAACTACCGGAGAGCCATTCATTTCCCGGTTGGAAGGCGTGAATATTCAAGCTCGGACGAAAGACGGATGTCCTCCGTATTTATCCCTCCACCTATTATATTCCTTTGGCATGAATTATCCACAGGTTTTCAGTGAGTAACAAGGGTAACTAGGCATCAATAACGATTTGTCGTGCACATCTCAAGATAAGTATCCAGATTGAGGATAGTTGCCATGGTTCATCATTTTGCTACTTAATCATTTGGAGTTCTAATATGTGTTGCATATTACGCGTTACGTAGAATGTCGAGTGATTCTGAGGGTGGTTTGAATGAGGTTGAAGACGATGAAGATGCTGAAGAGCTCGGGGACCTTGACTATGGTACCGAGTCTGCTGAGGACGACATTGTTGATGAAGACAAGTCGGATACGAAAGAAGAGAGTATGGATGATGATGGGTGCGGCTGATGAAGACTCACAGAGTGATCCAAACTCACCTGGTGCGATTGCAGAGCGCCACTTCACTAAGAAGTTTCTTACATCTTTAGGTGGGGTGGACAAGGTGTTGGCTAGTGCAAAGGACATGGACAAGCTTCGCGAGCACAGTACGACGGGATGGAGCGACCTAGTGTACCCAGACCTGTTCGAGTACATACAGACTCCGTTGGCGAAGAGAATAGCTACACTGGGCTACGAAAAGAGCCGTATGGACCTACGCCAGAAGCAATCAAGTGTGGAGATTCACCCCTAGCTCTGTTTTTTTCTTCATGCCAGTTGCGCTTTGGCCACACATTGCTGTCTGGAGCAATAAGTACAAGCACGAACAGCTTGAGGCACGAGTGGAGGGTATTTTGAACGCAGGAAGAAGATGCAGCGTCGCCGGCCAGAGGACACCACCCCTGTTCAGACTCAGAGAGACGTCTGATGGTCGTCAAGCCCGTGCTTCCACACGAGCTGTGCATGTTCATTGGCCTATCACTTGCTCGATCCATTCAGCCGAACCGCGACAAATTTTCGAACCATCGGAAGCAGTCTGACGAAGGTGGAATTGCGCGAAGTGTATTTGGAAACTACATGAAGCGTGACCGCTTTGTGGAAATTTATCGAAATCTACAATTCTCCAGCAACCTGGATCCACGTACCAAGACCGACAGAGCACGGAAGATTCACAAGATTGTACATGTCCTACAGTGCACATTCCATCGTGGTTTCATTCATCCTGCCCAGCTTGCGTTCGACGAGGCTATGCTTCCTTCACGCTCCTCTTTCAACACTACGCGCGTGTACATGAAGGATAAGCCGTGCAAATGGGGGACAAAGCTGTTTATGCTTTGATGTGCTCGTACTGCGTACTGCATCAGGTACCAGTCACTGCGATAGAAGCTACTAAGTTGTATAGTACATATCATGAATTTGCTATGCTGTATATCTGTATTTTACAGGTTTGACAATACGGTATGAACCATACCAAGAGAACGCCTCTTTCTTCGTCTTCCGTTCCCCAATTCGAGCTCTAAAGTACTGATAAACCCAGACTGCGGCTCCTTCCACATAAGAGACACTCACTTGTTTCCCCAGCCGCTTTTCGTTCCTGCCTTAAGCCTTTGATCAGTTGCCTCTCTACCAATCGACGAGAGTCCCGCAACGAATGATACAATTTCCTCTTGTAGGCAGCGACTTCGTTACGCTTCCAGTCCTTTCCAGTATTCAGGAACGCTAAGTCGATAGTTAGGTCGGGATCACGTCCGTATAGGCTGAAGAACCCAAACCCTCGTGATAAGCTGTTCGGTACGCAAATAGGACTCTCAGCAAGTATACGGCCCAGTCAGTTTGAGGCTCACTCACAAACATCCGCAACATGCCCGTAAGCCTTCCATTGAAGCGTTCCACCAGCCCGTGAGTCTGAGGGTGGTAAGCGGAACTAAATAGCTTCTTAATCCCCAGAGTCTCGTAAAGAGACTTTGCCATATTGGATATAAAGTTCGATCCACGGTCACTCAACAGCCGTTCCGGCACGCCATGTCTGTCTGCATACAACGCCTTCAATGATTGTGTCCACAAACGAAATCGTATCCAGTGAAGCTACGGCAAAAGCTTCAACCCAGCGCGTAAGGTAGTTGACGAACACCAAGCTTGTTTCCACGGGGGGGGTGTAATCACTAGCGACCGATAGCGTCCACTACGAGCAGTGAAAACGGACCGGTCAAGTTCTGGACCGGCATCCGTTGCATCAGACCAGCTTTCCAAGGTCTATGACCCTACCACCACCGCAAATGGAGCACTCACGCACGTATTCGACCACGTCCTTCTTCCAACCGTGTCAGTAGGCATGTCGCCTCACTTTGTCGGCTGTCTTCGTCTTACCTAAGTGTGCCGAGAAGATGTTAGCGTGACAGCAGTGCAGGACCGTCTCTATAAACGGCAGATAAATTGATGGAACGACGATAGTCCTGGCGGACCAGCACGTGGTCCCAAGCGCACTCTACGCCCCAGGACATCGTTCCTAAACCACAAAGTGTGGCGACATCTTCAACACGCTCACTTGCAACTGAGGGTCTAGAGCCAATACACCATTCGTTAGGGACGCCTTAAAAGTTCGCATCCAAGGAGTTCGTTCCTGTTCCATGACGAGCTTATCATAGTCCAACCCAAATTCGTCGACACCTCACCGCTCTCCCTCGCAGGTCCTCCTCTTGCTCCGCTTGGGTGAGAGGTTCGTTCACGACTGATACTCCCTCATTGGTAGGAACGCCCCTAACTGGTTCCTGGTTAATAAGCGCAGCTTCAGTTGCCCCCCCCCCCCCTGACTTCGATTGGAACACCTCCATCGTCCGCGGCCGGAGTCGCTGATATAGGCGTTCCATCTGGAGTTGTTGAATCGTCCCCTTCAACATTAAGAAGGCCAGCCATTCGTATCGCGCCGACTACACCAGCATCCGGTCGATGGTACAGTCTGGATAACCCGTTATCGTGACCCATCGACGTTCCAGGCTTGTGGTACAATTTGAAGCGCAATTGTGACAGCTCCAGGGCCCACCGTGCCAACTTAGCATTAGAGGCTCGCGTATTCTCACCGAAAATCCACGTGAGAGCCTGATGATCCGTAAACGAATCGAACTCTGCGTGATCGAGATAGCATTTAAATTTAAGCGTAACCCATATATACGATGCTCCAGCACGCAATCTCGGTCGTTCCACTTGTCTTGTTGACCCAGTTGCGTTGAGGTCCAACTAGCATCTTGCTAGCGTATGCAAAAGCTCTGTCCCGCTTATCGACCTCTTGCATCAGGCACGCTCCCACCGCCAAGTGTGACGCGTTCACGCAGAGCTTACACCGCTTCTTAAAGTTTGGATACACCAGTATCGGAGGCTTCACTAACGCTCGTTGTAGCCGTCGGAACGCCACTTTACAGTCGTAACTCCAACTGAACTCAACGCCCTTCTGCATCAGGCGTTCCAATCGTGCAGTGATCGTAGCGAACCCCGGTATATAGCGTCTGAAGTAGCTAGTCAGTTCCAGGAACGCCCTAACAGTATGCAGATCATGCGACCTCTCGATATCCATCACCGCCTTTGCCTTCTTGGGGTTCGGCAGGATACCAGTTGGAGTCACAATGTGCCCCAAGAACGCTACTTGGTTGCGTCCCCAATGACACTTCTTCATATTCAACTTGAAACCCGCTCCCCGGATGCGTTCCAAGACTTGTCGCAACCGAATCAAATGAGTTGGAAAGTCGTCACTAAAGACAACACAGTCATCCAAGTATACAGACACGTCCTCCACTTGAGATCGACAAGCACGTTTTCCATCAGGCGCTCGAAAGCAGGCACCGCATTCCACAATTCAAACGGCATCACCAAATTCATAGAGTCCGAATTTGCTCGTGAAAGTCGTCTTCTCGACACCGTCTGGGTCCATTGGAGCGTTCCAGTAACCCGAAGCGATGTCCATTGTTGAGCGTTCCCCAGGATGTCCAGTATATTGTCTATCAAAGACATTGAATAGCCATCCTTAACCATGACAACATTCAACTTCCTGTAGTCAATACAGAATCGAATTCCTTCGTCAGGGTTTCGTATCATCAGTACGGGACTGACCCACGGGCTAACCGAGAGTCTGATTAGACCGAGGTCCAGATATTCCTGGATTTCCGGCTCCATGACGTCTCATTCTGCTTTCGAAACTCGATAGGGAGGCGGTTTGACCGGCATGTGCGTTCCAGTGTCGATACTAAACTTCAGCAGATCCGTCCTTCCTGGTTTATTAGAGGTTTCCATAGCCATGCCTCTGAAGTCCTTCAGCATCTCCACAAAGACTCTCCTTTGCTCGGCGCCTAGCGAAGAGTCTTGAAAGTCCACCTCGAAGTCGTCCTCCTTACTGTTGTCCAAGGCGGCAGCCATATCCGCCGCTTCCGTCCCCACATTCGTGGTGTCATTTCCAGTCGCAGAGCTCAGTACGACACAAATGTTTCCTAGCGTTTCGTCTTGACTCCGGGCCGCAGTTTCAAACATCGAAGTCGGAACGATAGTTACGGCGGCGACGTAAGCGCCTGACTTGTTCTCGACTTCCTCCGTTGATGCATTACAGACCTCCACCAGCACTGAACCGTCCGTGACTGTGCAAAGCGTCATAGCTACACGTAAAGACTCATCGGACCCGATAATGCCTTCTACTAGCACCACTGAGTGGTTTTTAACCGTTCCACGAACATTAGATCGCACCAGCGCTTGGCGGCCAGATTTCAGACGCCCGGCGGAAGTTACTGTGGCCGCTTAAGTCTCTTCCACTCTCGTCACGCCTAATGGGACCACGTCTCCGGTCTCCTTCAGCATCATAGTCTGTTCCTCGAGATCAATCACGGCCCGGAACGCTCGGAGTGGGTCCACTCCAAGGATCGCATCGACGTGCAAGTGGTCGGCCACTACGAATGGTAGTGTTTTCTCCAGCGTTCCAAGTGTCACCGGTAGGTCGATTATACCGCTCACTCGTATTGCATGCCCCGAGACACTACACAGACTGCCGGTGTACGCTTAGAAGCCCACCCAAGTCGTTTCAGCACTCGTTTGTCGACCAAACTAGCGACGGCTCCAGTGGCAGCCAGCATTTTCGACGGACAACAGTCAATGAACCCATCTGACAGCGCCTGTATACCACCGACACTGCAAATAACACGCTTGCCTTCCAGCACAACGCCTGCGTCGTCTTCTGGGATACCACCGCGGTCCACTTCAAGAAGGCCAGGTCGCCCTCACGGCTTCAGCGCTCTCCTCGTGTTTACAGCATAGACTTCGGGTGATTCTTCGGGTATTTCAGGGTCGCCACTCTTTCGCGTTTCTGACAGTAAGTCAAACGATGCCTTCTTCCTCTGACTCGACTTAACGGTCGCGACGACCGGTCCCACAACCTTAGGAGGCTTCCATCTCCTGACACGCAGCTTGGCACGAATGGAAGGAACCTCATTCTCATAGTATCGTCGTGTCCATTGCAGCGTTTTATTTAGGAATCCCTCTCTTAGAGTTCCACTGATATCCACAAGTTAGTTGCGTAGAGACTCCTCGTCCAGCGAGTTCTCTTCGGTCTTGTCACGCAAGGGAGGTACGTCGTTGTTGGCGCCATCATGCTCCTGTAGTCCAAGTCCTTCAAACTGTCGCCCCTTATCATCGTTAAGCTCCTGCTTCAAGATTTCGTGGACTCTGTTGTGAACCTTGGAACGCCAGCTGAACGAAAACGTTCATACGTCTTCTCCATCGGCCTTCCCCGACGGGACGTCCACCTCTTCAAGCCCGACGCACACGTTCCATATAAAGCCACGTTCCAAAGGCGTTCTCAGCTTCAGTCAGCTCCGTCGACTCCTCTCAACTCGCCCGCTTCAGCCAACACCGAGCTGACGGCATGCGGTGGGTCACCTTCTTTGCCTTCACTCTCCTGAAAGTTCCTGTTGGCACGCTTCGCCTCCGCAGACGTCTACAACGTTCCCGTATACCAATCTAGCCAGTACTCAGGCGTACTGAGAGGCCCAGACGAAACGTCCTACGTCCGCTCTAGTACCTCCACTGGAACTCCTAGCACAGCTCTCATATCCGCGAGCGCCGGCTTCGCTTGCTCTTCAGCGTTCCGTTCTACCCGTAGCAGAACCTCGTTCTCGTCCAGCGGGAACAACCTCTTTTTTTTCAATTCCTTTTCGTACTCCTCAGGTTCACCTTTCACCGTCTGATTGTCACCTCTCTCGAGCATGTCCACCAACCGTGGGTACTCATTGCGTCCCCCACTCCCTTTTTCCTTCGCCTTTGCCTTGGCGTTCCGTTGCCAAGCTTCTTCTAGTCGCTCGTACCTGCGACTTACTCCGCACTTACGTTCCTACGATATTCGGAAGAAGATACCCTGCTTCTCCACCAAATTGTCGCGATCTTCCTCTTCAGTCAAGGTCGCGTATCTTGGAATTCCAGGGGTTCGTAGCATCCGTTGATACACATGAGTATCTGAATACAGTATCACGCCTATTGTGGATCAGTATCTGGATCAACCAGGGTGAATGCTGTATCAGTATCAGTTGATACAAGGGATTCTTGACTGATCCTCAAGTGATCCGGTATTAGATACAAAGTATTTTTTTAAAACTATTTCAGGAGTGCTTTACATATAGGAGTTTATTTTGGATGCCGGGGTGAGTTGTTTCAAGGTGGGAAACAACGTGCAGCATTCTCGCAATACGGCCACGTTGGGCAAGAGTCTTACGTGAGTGATGGCGCAGATCAGCGACAGCTCATCAGACACTACGGCACAGCTAACTTCTCTCAATGCCGAAGTGGAGGCATATGAAGAAGAAAAAGCAGACGGCGAAGAAGATATCGACGTGCACGGAATCCCTATGTCAATAAAACACTACAACCAAAACCAGTTCACTTTAGTATGGAACTACCTCTACAAGCTTCGCGTACCCATTCCAGACCCATTAGATTCGAGCAGTCCGTTCACTCATATCTGTCTGGTATGTGCGGACGAGCCTTTGAACTCGTCCGACCCGACAGTCTCAGCATGGAAGGCATGCCTTAATCGGTAAAAAAAACAACTTCTAGTAATGCGCGAAAGCACATGCTTCGTAACCACAAAACCCATCCTTTCTCAGTGGAGGCTGCTACAAAGAGGAAGTCGAAAGTCACGCGCAGGATCGAGGCTCATGATGCTAACAGCACTATCGAATATGTTGCGGATGACAATGTTGCAACTGAGGAGAAGCAAAAACCTAAAAAGCAGTGTACACTGGAAGTCTCGATTGCAATGAGCCCCGATGAAGTTCGAGTTTGTTCTACTAGATGGCTTCTTTCCTCTGGGTTGCCGTATACAATTCTCCAAAACGAGGAATTGCTCGTTTTTGCTCGGCGGCTCGGAAATCAGTCAGCCTGACATTTCCTGCTCGTGAGACCTTCTATGACTTTGCAGATGGCGATTTTGGCGCATTTATCAGCTGAAATGCTGTGCCTTATGAAGGTAAACTGGTGCGACTACAAGACCATGATGAAAGAGCAATAACATCACTGGAAGTACGGGTGTACACTGCATTTACCTACGTAATAAACTACATGTATCTGATACTGTAGCATTGTATCAATATCAGTATCGCAGGATCAGGATCCTGGATCAAGATCATGTGATACTGATGGAAAAAGAAAAACTCGCGGATCTGGACCAATGATACAGCCAAATCGGCCGATGCTCCGAACCCTTGCGTAGGAAGTGTAGAGTAAGTTTTTAAAGGAAATGCAGTTGATATTTTTGAGTTCTTCTAGTTAGAAGGAAAAACCACGACTGGGCTACTAGAGCGCCCTCCCAGCTGCCACACTACCTTACTATGGGCAAAGAAACCTCGCAGACCCCTTGCACGTAGAGGTCCGAAGTTGGACCGCGCTGCAACCAGTCGACAAGCGTACCAGGTCACACCTGGAACGCCGACGAGTGCACTTGACCGGACGTGGGGCGCTGTGTCTGCAGCGAACAGATCTTCTGAATACACTCAGCCAAGATCGCGAGGCTACCGTCTAGCCGAGGACCGTGACACCTTACATGTACACATAGAAAGACAAGAGCCAGTCTTGCGACATCTTACATTGCGGGCCTCTATCTTAAACATAAACGCCAGCAACGTGTCCGTCCGTCCGTCACACGAGTCAAGTGGAATTTCATTGGCTGCTGAGCGAAGCGAAGGCGGCACCGATTGGCTAAAACCCGGGTTATATGGTATATACCACTAAATCCATGTGGTTTACATCGTACATATGGAGATCATAGAATGAACTTAGGAGGCTATCCATTGTAGCTGCCGAGCGAATCGAAGGTGGCATCGCTAATTTATAGATCTCATGGCTTGCTATAGCGCTACTTCCGATGCAGCTACGCCCCTGGTAATATGAGGACCTGTGAAACTATACATATCGCATACAGTACCAGGTACCCGGTAGCTTCTTTCCAAGTCAATCAAATGGTACACATACGTCTTGGTAGAGCCCGTTAAGATCGCTATGAAGTAACGGCCGGTATTATCGACCGGAAGAAGAAACTAGAACTGATTTTAGTTTTTAAAAGACTTCTTAAAGCTAGTTATATAGGATTTCTTCGGGGAAATACGCTAGACAGTGATACTATACTTCTGGCAGTGCTATCGGGAACAAGCTGGCCTGAACAACGTTGCACTCAGAAGCACTATGGTTGCTTTTAGTTAATTCGATCCATAAAGATAGAGAATTCCAGATACAACGATTGTATTAATGGGTATCGGTGAAATAGCTACTGAAATCGAATTGTAACTTGATCATTTTATTCTATAACGTTTTTTAGCTTTAGCTACAGGATGAGCGAGACAACTAGCGCCACTGATTCTCCGAAAGACTGATCATAATTAATTAGTATGGACTTGAATCCCTTAATTTCGCACCCACACTAGCATGTAAATACAGGACTGCTAAGAATAAAGGACCAAAGTTCATATAAGTACGATAGAGTTTGCGGGAGTTCGCGCTAGCACCCGGTAAATAGGACAAAAGCTGATTCTCTTGAACTTGTATGCGCCGGTCGCTGTTTTTGTATTAAATCTTCTGCGTTTTCTTCTGCGTTTGGCGCATACAAGTTCTAAAACGCCGTCGCGGATTCCCCATACAAGCGCCGTTATTTCTGGCGTAAGCGAAAGGCTCCTACGAACTTGTATGCGTCTGGCGCAGAAAAAACACTACCGTAAAGCAGGCAATTATGTCCGATATTGTAACGGGGTTACACACAAGTGGCTACACGTAGCCACTTGGTTACATGGAGGGTTCTCGAACGTTGGTGTAAAACACACCAATGGTTACACTTTGCAGATCACTGGTCTGTATGCATTTAGGCTTCCTATTGGTAGATAAGCATTTCTTTCTACCAATTAGATTAGCAGGGTTCTGACAGCCATCGGATGGCAGAATACCTTTCATATAGGATATCAGTTTAAGAGGAAACCCAGTCCAGACATAAATCATAAATAACAGTTCTCATTTTAACCCAAAACGGCTTTTAGCTTTTCTTATTTTAGTAAATCTATACTTTCGGACGAAAGTATAGTTAATCTAAGTTTAAGCAAACTACGCTTCCTCGTACACGTGCGCTAACGTGTAAGACGAAGTAGTGGCACAGAGTTGGCCCATTACAACCGAAGACTCATCGGTGCTCCATAATGGCCAAGATGTCGTTCAAGGCAGGCTGTCCTTATTATTAATAATGGGACTATTCGCATTCAGCGGACAAGAACTGACGGCCACGGTACGAAGACTCGGCGGCCGTTGGGATCGACGTTTGGGAAGGCACGACGACTGTTTGAACGCTCGGCGATGGTTCAGGAAGACTCGTTGAGCTCTGAGGAGTCACTTGGCATGCGAAGTGGTCCATAACGGATCGTAGTTCACTTGATATTTGTATACTTGATTAGGATTGCATATTAGGACATGGCCCGAAGGGGCAAACATAAATACAGAACAGAATTTCCACTCAAGCACACGAGCGACGTCCGGCTTCAAGGTAAGCGTCTGGTCAAGCTTGTTTGAGTGT
>QOKR01001163.1:0-12856 GCA_016880985.1 Phytophthora idaei | reverse complement strand
CCCGGTGACGGAGGAATTGTGGTTGGTATCGGTGTTGTTGCTAGCAGTCGTGGACGCCGACCTGTCTTGACTGGGGCTGTCCGAAGCCAGTAGTTCCAGCACCTCCTCCATCATGGCTCGGTCACTCAGATTGGGGCCAAAAAGATGAGCCGGTTGTCGCCGCGCCATCTTGATGAGAGAGAAAGCCTGAGAGATGGGAAGTGAATGTACAGAAAACGAATTTGCGCTGCCGATTCCGAGCTCGTCATCTCACATCTTTGATTCGGTGCATGTCATTGCACTATTTCACACCATGAATATCGTTACACAACCGATGCCCGCTAGCATGGACGCAACGTCCCTTGCTGCCGTGACTACAGCCCCTCGAAGCAAATCACGTAGTCTCGGACTACTAATCTGCATCGGGGATAGTGGGTCACTACGAACGCTCCAGCTTCACCGTTGGCCAAGACTTCAAGATACCGTTCCGTGCCGGGGTTCAACCCGTAAAAGTATCCGCATTGAAACGATGCCGCAAGTCGATGGGATTGTCCATCGCGGCAGTTTGATGAGGTTGCACCTTGCCGTCCAGCACGACAGGACTGTCCGAGTTGTCGGGGAGATCGCCCAGAGCCTCGGTCATGGCGTCTCGTAGTTCTTCAAGGTCTCGGGGATGGAAATGTGTTCGTATGAGGTGCACACTCTCGCTTTGGCTTCACGTTGAGTTCGACTCTTACGTTAGATAGTCATCATGCGCAACACCAGCCCGACGCGCGAGTTCCTTGATGCAGTACGCGTTATTTGTCTCCTGCAATCCGCGCTGCGAGTTAGACGCTGGAAGGGACGAGATAGTTTTTCCTTTGGCTGCTTCTGACAGTAAAAACTTGTACTTTGGCGCAAAATCGGACGGTAAAGCCAACGAGCTGTCCACTAAGTGGAGGCATGAGGCCTACCCAAGAACCTTAACAAGAATTTCTAACACCCACCGTTGATCTTTAGCGCCAAAATGCTGTTCAAAGCTCCAAGTGGTGTAGGTTGAAAGCTCACCACGAGACTCGTGAGACTGCAGGACGTCCAAGCGACCTGTAGGTTGGTCTATGAGCAACTCCTTTGGGAACTTCGAAGCGTACAGGAAGTCTTGAGATATTCTTCGGAGATAGTAGAGTATCCGCTCGATCGTATGAGCGAACATCACCAAAATCCAGAGGTAACGGAGGTGAAAGCTGCAGTCGTAGGGGTCAGTTGGGTTCTTAATGACACAAAACTTTGAAAATATGTGATGCATGCTTTGGGTCTGAAATCTGCAGATTGAATGTGTAAACACTTGCTGCTTCTCAGTAAGTAGTGATGCTGACTACTTAACTTTTGGCTATTGGACCCTGAAAATCTACGAGCCACACCCGTGCAGAAATATACTGATTGTACTCCCTCAAAGATACGATCGACACGAAATCGAATTCATAACTCGTGCAGCAAGTCCCTATTGTATCTTGTGCATTGGCAAACAGCTTGCTCTTAGTAGCAGCTATAATAGGGCTGCTTGGCAGTGAGTGACGTGAACGAGTTGTAATCGGAATGTCGACTGTATCGCAAAACATTTCGTTTTACTGCACCGCACGAGGGCTGGGTTCCTTGTAGCTTTACACTGCGACATCCAGCAAGGATTTCCTTGCACTTTCTGGAAGGGCGCCTTGAACGAACGAGTCAATAAGGATAACGTGCGTCCGTACTTTCCGTAGGCGATAATGACGTGACAAGGACATGGTTTGTTGGCTTGCAGTTTGTTTTTATTCACCACGCCGTTGCCGGTTGTTGGAAAGAAGGATAATGACTATTGACACAAGATGGGTTACTTGGGATTTGTATGGTGGCTCATTATTCCCCCTTATGTACGAAACCGGCAGGGGGGGGTGGAAGCCGACTTGTTCGGCAACACGAATCTATGCCTGTGGTTTAAGATTCGTGTGCGCAGCACGCGGGCTTAAACCCAGGACCAAGCATGGCCTAATTCCACTCGGTCCTATAGGGTTAATGCGCAGGAAGGTTTTGGTTTGGGTTTAGGCAGGGTGATAGAATTCCTGTCGACTCCTCCAATTTTGGAGATTTGTGTATCCATGACATCCGTCCTCCCATGTTGTGTCAATATTATCTGCCTTGTTACTGTACTAGGTAGAAGTAATGCGTTTATGGCAGTTTCGAGCCTGAGAGAAGGACAGTACCGGTACCCACTGTCTGTGAAACGTGAGCTCACGTTATCCCTGTTGACAGCAGCATATGACCTAGAATTGTACGCGATCGGTGTTGACGGGCGGTTCCAGCACGTAATCGCTGATTACCTACAGTACCAGTCTCTGCCCTTAGGGGCTGGTCGCGCTGGCTGCTGCTGGTTCTCGGTCTAGTGTTCTGGGGCTAGGCTATGATAACTCGGTGGACCGATCCTTGAGATTGTGAGTGGACTCTGTATGGAGTTTGTATGGATGCTACCAGAGAACCCGGCAGTCGTGTACTCGGGTTCTCTGAATTTGCACTTCTTGGACCAATCACAGGCAAATTGTAACCTTACCCTACTAAAAACACTAGACCGAGACGGCCACCCCTTAAAAAATGTTGAGTGAGACTTGAGTTGTCGTTGGCATTTCTCAATCCGACATATCGCGCTCAAGTGACCAGGAAACAACCAACGATGGCTAGCAGCTTCGTTTATCCACCCACCGCGTATTCACGCGGCGACACTAGCTACCGGTTCGGCTTCACCGACGGCAATGACAACAGAGAGGTTTCTCGCTATACTAGACCAAGGCAGATGTACTCGCCCGATCATGCATTCTCGTATTCGGCAGCAGCGTCTGGCGCGTACTCAACGATGAAGTTGTCATCCCAGCGCTTACCGGATCTCGAATCGCTGGCGGATATGGCCACGCAGCGCACTGAAGAGAGCACTCCGTACACAACGGAGATGACCCCACATACGAACGCACGACAGATGAAGCTCTCCACGTCTCGACGCGAACGGTGCCGCATCAATCAGGCGCGATACAGGAAGCGCCAACGTCAACACGAAGAAGAGATCGAAAAACATATTAGCGACTTGCAGGAGGAAATTCAAGAGCTGGAGACACAGCACCAGGACATGATGCGGTCCGCCCCGCAAAACAAGAGCATGTGGGTCGTGGAAACGGAGTACTTTCGGCTATTCCGCCGCGGATACATGGCGCCTATGGTGGCGCCTGAGCCGACCTTGGCCGAAAAGCCTTGTATCCGTCCTGATAAGCAGGCCCACGCGCAGCTCGACTACTTACAAACATCCATGACCCCAGACGTGACGGATGGGAACGTCAGCGGCGCGGAGGCGCTTCTGGAGAACTGGAAGTTCCTTTCGCTCCATCATGACGACGTTCACCTTCAGCTCAAGCGTCTGGAGCAGGTTGCTCACGATTCTCTCCTTGCTGTCACCACAACCAGCGTCACCATCACAGAGAACACGTTGCGCCAGGTGTATCCGCACCTGATTGAGGAGCATTCGACTTTGAATGCTAAGCTCTTGAACCAGAGACTAGTCATGCGTGGATCTGTGCGCTTCGACTGGGATGCCTCGTGCGGGCGGATGGTGCGAGTAGAGTCCCAAATTGACATGCTGACTCCGATGCTAAAGCTACTCGGTAGCTTGGACGACGTGGCTTATGTGTCTGACAAGGCTCTGCTTACCCCCGACGGCAGAATTACTGCAAACTGAAGCGGATGTAAGCGAACATTTTACTAATGTTAGTATCAGATAATCGATATTCTTGAAAAGGCCATGCTTGGAGTGTTCGGCACGACATCTATGATTGCGAAAGTGCTACCATTGATTTTGCTGATATCGGGCAAGCAAACTGCAGCTCGTCGGTTCCTTGATCTTTCGCGCCCAGACGATGAAAAACGTGGCGACTTGATCTTTCAACCCAGAAACAGCATTTTTACTTTTACAGATTTTTTCATTTTTACGTAAAAAGGGCTTTTTACACGTTTGAAAACATTTTTACGGAGATATTTTACATTGTTGACGTAAAAAGATATGGTTGAAGTGCCACTCACTTCAGCGGAGCCTACTTAACAAGGACTTCCGAACTGCGTTGTAGTTTCTTTCGTGGCCGCCGTATCCTGATGGACCTCCTGCCCGGACTGCGTGATGAACATGCTGGCGGGTCCAAGCGCGGACGCCCTCCAAGTGCTCTCAGCACAAACTTTTACCGGCTGAATGAGATGTGCAACAAAACGATGTGGTGGACCGTATGCAAGTATTGCTATGCGGCCCACGTAAAGGACAGAGCTACGGTTCCATTTCCCGTCCATGTTCACGGGCGAAAGGAAGCTTGGGAGAAACACTTGTCTGGGTGTTTGTACTACGTTCGTGTTACCGGCAACGCGTTCCAGAGCGAGGAGAGCCAAACTGGAGTAAGGGAGCATGGAGAAGCTAACAAAATGCAATGCACCTCGCCACCTGAATTTACGCCTGCTGAAATAATCATATTTTGGCGCCTGCTGCTGGAGTATCAAGCTGAAGCCTTGCTTCCTGATTCTTTTGTGGAGTTAATGTCATTCAAGCGATTACTTGTATTCTTGAACGCTCGTTGTGGAGGTCGAGGCGCCATGCCACATCGCCATATCTTGGACGGTCGTGTACTAACCGAATATGCGGACCTGCATTCCATTGAGCAGCGAGACAATGTTAGAGCGATCCAGAACCGAAGCGGTGGAAGGGTGAATTTTCTATCTGATGTCTGGGAAACTATTGCCCAGGCGCACGTACTGGGTTGCATGGTCGCTTTGTTTGGACGGTTAATGACTTTCGGTTTGAGACCTGCTGGTGATCGCCATGACGGCTTTGCAACTGCTCAGCAAATGGAGGGAGTGTGAGGAGCTAATTGCGTCGGAGTGGAGGGTGGGTGCAGTTATAATGGATAATGCCGGGCAATCCTGTCGTGCTCGCCGTATTTTGGCGCTCCAGTACCCAAGCATTGCGTTGGTGCAGTGTTTCGCTCATGATGTCAATAACCTCGTCAAAGCCGTCCTCAAAACGGTTTTCAAACAGATTTCGGCGGATGCTGCAGGTGCTGCCAGTTATCTAGATACTTCTACTTCTAAATGGCTGGCGCGGGCTGTTAAGGCAATGAACAAGGGCTACGAAGATAGTTTTGCCATCTTCACGCTATGCGAAACGAGATGGAATTCGATGCAGGCATGTTTTGCGTCGCTCCTCCGTGCTCGAGGAGCTCTGGAGGATATGGTCTTCTCGTATCGGAACAGCAGTGATCTAACGGATACGCTTCGCGTTTTTGGCGACGCTGAATTTTGGACGAAGTTGGAGGCGGCCGAGAAAATTCTTCGTCCATTGTGTACCGCTTCATTTCGTCTACAAAGGGACGAAACCCAGTTGCTGACGTGGTTGTTTCATACGTAGAGATTTACCGTGGTTTTGCTTCGACTGAGCTGAGTGACTCTCTGACTGAACTAGTGGAAGCACGCTGGAATGCATGCGAGTAGCCTTTATTCATCTTAAGGTTTTCCTACATCCTGAGTACGTGGTGCTGGCGCGGAAGTTTCCTCCAACTGTGCTTACCGAACTCGATGATGTGTGCCAATTCGCACAGTATTATTATCGTCGCTTTGTTAGCGATGACGATAGCAGGTTGCGCGGTGAAATGTTCGAGTGGATTGAGGGAGATTATACGACATCACGCTATGCCGACTTCAACGAAGATTCAGTGATGAAGTTTTGGGAGTACGAAAACGAGTCGAAGAGAAACAGCAAACTTCCATCGCTTGCACTTACGGTCCTGTCTATTGCTGTTAACACTGCAACCTGTGAGCGCCTATTTAGCGAGCTCGCACTCATTCTAACGCTGAAATGGCGATCGACAATATTATGAAACATCGGATAACACGTCAATACGTTTGTGAAAAAAAATCGCCGCGAGAAAGTGATGCCAACTAGCTCAAAGAAACTACTACGAACGATAGATCCACAAGAACGGCCGTGCATCCCTACGCCGCAGAATTCAGCTCACACTATTCCAGCCCGCACTACTCCAGCCCGCACTTATCCAGCCAATCCGACAACTTCACTAGCTCGAACCCCAGCTCACGAGTCTCGAAATCTCTATAACATACCTGACCAGCATGTTCAAGACCAACTTCAGTCGCCCCCATTGGCGCGGGTCCTATTTTCCGAGCAGCGAGATGTCGGAGCTCATGTAACGCGCGGCATGGATCTAAGGCAACCTGATACGCCACCGTGTGAAACTCCGGCACCAACTGAACCTGCTTCCACAGCCCCACTCACGGCTTCCCGTTCTATCGCTGAAATTCCCCATCAAACGCTTCTTGACGATAGTGCTGTTGATAGCCTGACTGCTGAACTCGATACGGTTGTTCTCAGCGACAAGCAGCTAGATGATTATCTGGAGCACTTCGACTGGGAGGAAATTGGAGAGTATGGAAACAAAGACACAGTTGTGATGCGGAGCACTATTTTTGATACTCCAAGAACCACCACACGCTCCAGCAGCAATGCAGGAGGCGGTAATGAGTCGGGTACAACTGTCAATGAGGGCGATGGTGTGGATCAAAACGGTATAAACGCAGGTGAAGATGGAACCACGGACAATGAAAACAGCAATTCTGGTAATGGTTCTCGATTTTCAACGACGCGGCTCGAGTCTCATGCGAATCCTATTCCACCGGCAAACCGACAACCTTATCCTCCTGACAATAACCCAAACTTTTCTCAAGAAAAACAGTTGACAGGTATCCGAGCACGAATAGCAAGTCTAGCGTCGCTTGTTAACCAATAACTGATGGTACGCAGATGGGCTTAAATCGGAAGCTTTGACGTTGCGCGTTAGTTAGCAATCGTGATCCTCTCAAGTGTAGTTGCAACGATTCGGCTTTGTATATCAAGGTATTAAGTATATGATGACATGTACTCAGGCTACACGGCCTTGATGACAGCGTTCATACACCCAGTTCGCGCAGCTCCAGGCTGGCGTACTGGTTGTTACACAGGAAGTTGTTGAACGGCGCGATCACTGCATTTTTTTCGAGCAATCTCGATTCTTGAGCAGCACCTCTACACAGGTGATGGCAACGTCAGCCGGTGGATGTTTGTCGGTACTTCCACCTTGTTCCCCGCGCAGGCGACCACAACCCGTGGAGAGGAATTTGTTACCCCCACGCCACCCTGACGCAGCACTGGTTGCCACAGACGATTGCGTGCGTTCGTAAACAAGATCAAGAGCTGTGTGACGTTGATGCCTGCCTCGTTGACAAGCTCCATTTTCTCCTCTTCGTTCAGGTACGGGTGGGCGAATTACACGGGCATAAATATTTAGGCCTTGAGCGCGTTCGTGGACTCCGAGTGGAGCATGCCTCAGCGCATGCCTTCTCCTGCTGCTGCCGTTGGGGCAACTCCTCTTTACCGGCGCTGCTGGCGCCAGCGCGGCACTCTCTAGCTCGTATGTAGCTCCGCTTGGCCAATGCCCCAATGCCGTCCAAGGCCTACTGATCGTCGTCCGTGAGCGTGACTTCCATCTCACTGTAGACTTCGCTGTCTGTGTCGGTTCTCCACGGGCACACACAGCGTTTGGTCAGTAACAACGTCTACAGGTCGCTGGTATTGAACTTGGTTTGCTTCGCCCACCTCGCGTGGGTCCGGTATTGTATACTGTAGGCTTCGCTTGGCTCGAATGGAACACACCACTAAGCACGCTGATTTCATATTCCACCTCAGCGAAGCCGAAGTCCTGCTGCGGGACGCCGAGCACCCCTTGCAAATACGAAACGAAGACCTGAGATATCTCACCTATTTGCACGCTTTTAATCGACTTTTTACATTTTTACAGGGTTTTCCACTTAAGTTAAGTAAAAAAAAGGCACGTAAAAAGCCAACACTGCCAGATGGACTCAGCGGCAAGTCATGAAGCGTTATCCCTGTTGACGGGACGTCGTGCCTGGTTATACGCTCCATAGGGTTCGCCTTTACAATGTTTCAGTTGCAATTTGCAGAGAGCAGCACGTGACGTACGTGTCGAGCGCGTGATCGCTGATGACCGCACGCAAACGTACAGCTTCGACTGGAAAGAGAGTCTACCTGGTTGCCACTTTGCCATTCATCCACCACGTAGAGCGCAAGTGCATCATTAATTTCGATAGATCATGGACAGCAACTCGCTATTCGCCCCCAGCAGCACCTTGTTAAGCGACCAGGTCATTGGAGTCGTCGTACAGCGCGTCGCGCCACTGTACGGTTGTGTTAACCACGACTGCAGCTTCATCACTCCCACGCGTCTGCCTCCTGTTGAATCCCTTACGGATGAGACACGGTTGAACCCCATGCAGACGCCCGAGGTAGGTCGCAAGCCGAAGATCTCGGCGTCTCGACGCGAGCGATGCAGGATCAACCAGGCCAGATACCAAAAGAGACAGCGACAGCACGCGGAAGAGCTGGACGAGAGGATTCGTCAGCTGGAAGAAGAGGTCGAGCATCTGGAGACCCAGAGACACAACGCACCGACAGATAAAAGCGTCTGGGTTGTGGCAGCCGAGTACTTCCGACACTTTCGTCGCGGCTACAGAACTCCGATGAATGCGGTCGAGTCGCCTTTAACTACACCCGCCGCGAGAGCGCAGCAGCACCTACAGCTCCAATTCCTGAAAGCCACCACGGTTCCGGACGTGACTGATGGCGGCGCTGTTGGAGCCGAAGCGCTGCTTGAGAACTGGAGGTGCTTTTCTCTCTACCATGACGACGTGCGTTTTGAGCTCAAGCGTTTGGAACTAGTCTCCGAGGACTCGCTCCTTGCGACAACCAGAACCAGCGTCACCATTACCCAGAACACTCTGCGCCACTTGTACCCGCACCTCGTCTGTGGCAACATCAATTCCAGTCGATCGGTATTGGCTTCGAAGCTGCTGAATCAACGCCTGGTGATGCATGGATCAGTGCGCTTTGACTGGGACAATGCCACAAGCCGTGTCGTAAGGCTGGAATCCAACGTTGATATGCTGACAGCGATGCTGAAACTTTTGGGGAATCTCGAGGACGTGGCTCATGTATTTGACGGAGCCTTGATAACCCTAGATGGGGCTATAGCTACCGAAGAGAATAGGACGCGTCCAAAATTGCGCCTTTGTGAAGTTTAAAAAGTCGACACCCTAGTAGATATAATTGAATAGAACACTACCTCTTTAGGATATGTACGACTATCTTGCATCACTGAACAAGTCTCTCGAGAGAAACCTCCCCTCGGGAGTCAACAACGCCGTATCGAACACACGAGCCGTGTCTTCAAGACTGCCCAGCAGCTCTAGAAACGGTGACAGGAGATCGAGCTTGGTCTCCAGTCTGGTCATGCAACAGCTAGCTTCATCCCAGTCGAAGCGTACCGTTCCACGCACTACTATTCGTTGATTCAGCAGCTTCGCAGCTAGCGGTGACACCTGTTCTTCCTTGTGGTCTCTGATCGGACTGACAAGCAGGTGCGGATACAAATGCTGCAGTGTATTTTCCGTGATAGTAAGACCGACGGTCGTGGTTGCTTGGAGAGAGTCCTCTGTGTCTCAGCGAATATATGGCCGGTGGGTAGAGAGAGCTGACCATCGCTAGTGTCTCGTAGTGTTGGATTGGGAAATGATCTACTTTCTCATTGTCGTGTGAGGTTGTGTGAAGTCATCACTGATTACATCCATCAACATAATCGATGGCGTGTCGAGCACTAACTATGTTCAAATTACAGGTACCGGTAGTTATGCAATACATGTACACCTGATCAGATGTGGGCTAAAACTACGTAAAAGGGCTATTCATACAAATATCAAGTTTAGTTACGGGTGCGTTATAAAAAATTGATGCACGATTTGTTCCATTTGTGGCCTCTGATTGGCTAGATGAAGGTCTATGTCTAAACAAAGAGTATTTCATAACTACGGTAAGGTTATTCGGTAAGAACATATTCTGGCGATGTGCTAAACCTTGCACGACATCCAAGCAAACAGTAATAAAATAAAAATTGTGTACCGGCATCCCAAAATCTGACAGCCAAAATTTTCACCAAATGTCTCTTTACAAACAGCAAAACGTTGCCTTAACAAAGAGTTCGCGACCAGTGTAAAGGTTATTTGGTAGGTGACAAAAAGGGAGCCACGCATCGTAATCGATCCGAATAAAAGCTATTTCAGTCTTTTGACAATATAAATAAGATGGTTGGACACAACTGCATGCAAATGCCATCGAGTTAAACACCGGAGAAGTTGCCTGTACCGATGATTTAAGCTAAGAAATAGCGAGGTACTGATCATGCATGTTGAATAATGTAACGGTAATGGATACGTAAATGTAAGCAAATCTCAAGTGGTGAACACGGGCAAAGGATAGCCGTTCTTGAGGTGACACCAAAATCCAGTACACGATTCACCGCTGATGGCGCCGTGCGTCGACGCATAGACACCGCTGGACACATCACTCTTGCCACGGCTCTCCCCTTGAATCTCCATGGCTACTTGTCTCGTTGCCAGGTCGAATCCACGCTCACCACACCGCTGGCGGTCAAAATATCGACCCGACGGTCTCCTCCACACACAGGCGCACTGGTGTTCATATTAAGAACCTAACCTAAAAATTGAACATTACTAAGCCATGCTCACAGAAGGATAAAATATAGCCTTCCTAGCCAATGGATGATGAGAAAGAAGCTCATGCAGCCGTAAGGGTGCTTGTGCGCACGAAAGCGAAGCAAAGTCAACATGAAAATTAATATTTTTGAGATTCTTCGTATGTGAGGAAGACATGCAAGAATTTGGATGTCTAGCGAGGCTCGATTTTTATGGTTACCTACCTGGAGGTGCAAAAAATCTTTACATCTGTAGCGGATCCATTGTTAAGATTATATGAAGCGTTTGGCGGGACCCCGGGTTCTTGCATAATATTTAGCCGGTATCCTGTATTATTTTTTATTTCTGAGGAGCACTTTTTATATAGAGAAATACGTCGAATGATGAAAACAAACGACGGAGACAACGCCTTTGCTGCTGTACCAGAATGTATTGATAATGCTCCCGACATAAATACAGATTCAAGCCCTTCGACTCTTTTAGAAGCGACAAAGTCGGCAGGCACGTCAGCAACCACAAGAAAATAGAGAAATTGCTGTTGAATCGGTGTTCCATCGTGCACGCACCGGCGAAGAAGTCCAGTACTAGTGTTGGACAGCACGATTTGCTATAAATTCGCCTTTTCACAATATAAGTACTTTATTTACCGGTTTGTTTTGGGAGCACTGGGGTCCCGCCAAACAGGGATCGGACAATAAATATTGTATAGGGATTGTCTGGTAGGCTTCTCAATCAATCAATAGTGTAGATATGACAATATGAATCTCAAAATTTAGCAATAGAGCGATCTTATTCCAAATCGAGTCGTCCTAAGAGTCTTGGGAGAGACAAAAATATCCCCCGCAAAGTGGGAGAGGCTTTCATTATGATCTTTAGAAGAGCTTATCAAACTCGCGCCTCACATTTTAATTCGCTCAAGCAAGCTCAGTCTCTACTCATCTCGGTTTCTATGACAGCCATGTCCATTGCGTCCTTCTTTTCCGCGCCAGCCCCAGAACTGAAGTCGAAGACGGTTGTCGAGATGATGTTTCGAGAGCCAAACGTTGACGGACAAGTATGCAATGCATGCAACTTCTTTGTAAAGCAGTTGAAGAAGGCTGGATATACAAACCTGCATAGCCATCTCACGTCCAAGCACCCTGGGTATGAGGACGTTCGCAAAAGTCTTCTCGAAAATCGTCGAATTTCAATGAAGATGTTCGTTGACTGTCATGCGCTGGCTACGTACCAGTGGATGATTCTTGTGGTGCACAAGAATTTCACTTTCGCGTACGTGGATGACGAGAGGGTACGTGCAGCAATCAAAGTTTGACAGCATCAGCTCCAAGACTCGCATGATCGCTTGTGTGAACCTTATCGACCCTCTCATCATTGCTGGGATCAAGGGTGAGAAGTTTGTTCTAGTCTTTGACGGGGTTACCGATGGAGGAGGGCACTCACTTGAAGTATTCATGGCAACCCGAACGGGGTGGCGTTTTTCTAGCTCTTTCTGCTTTCATCGACGAGAGCACTATGACGGCTGATGAGCACATTCATTTTCTAGATATCGTACTCGACCAGTGCCATTTAGACGCCGCAAACCTTCGCGGGATTGTGTGCGACAACATGGAGACAAACAAAGCGATTTCTCGTCGAGATGCCCCCATGATTGGTTGTGCAGCCCATCGCTTACATTTGGCCGTGCAAATCAAAAACCACACAGTTACGATCGTCAAGGTCTCAGTGCTAAAGCGCAAGCTAAACAGTGCCAAGCGCATCGCCATGTTAACGCAAAACCACTGCAAATTGAAACCAGTACCTCTACATGAGCTGCGATGGAGTGGTATCCACGGAATGCAGAAACGATATAAGGAGCTTTGTGGTGTAGTAATTTCTCACGTTTCGGTAACACCACCATGTTCAAGGTTCGAAACCCCGACCATGCGCTGAGAAGTGCCCACGACATGTGGATGGTCCGACCATATCAGTAGGCAACGCTCGTGGGTGCTCCATTGTGGCCAAGATGTCGTTCAAACCAGGCTGTCCTTACTAGTTATAATGGGACTGGCCGGATTCGCATTCAGTGAGCCAGAACTGACGGACACGGCACGAAGACTCGGCGGCCGTTGGGAGCGACGTTTGGGAAGGCACGACGACTGTTTGAACGCTCGGCGATGGTTCAGGAAGCCTCGTTGAGCTCTGAGGAGTCACTTGGCATGCGAAGTGGTCCATAACGGATCGTAGTTCACTT
>QOKR01001162.1:0-12875 GCA_016880985.1 Phytophthora idaei | reverse complement strand
CCACGGGGTCCGCCACTGGGAACTCCTCGCTGGATGCGACGTCGAAACGCGTGCGCCGAAGGTGAAGGCCATTGGAGACCACATCTGACCCGGCCAGAAGGTGACCATCTACACCAACTTCGAATTGAGTGCTTGCGTTGGAGAAGTCGCGAGACTCATCAAGCAGCAACATCCTCGCGAGTTTAAAGATATTCCTGCGGCCAGAATCAGATTGTTTGCGCTACTGAAAGGTGGCAACTATACTCCGCTGCGGTGGGACTACAAGGTAAAGTTGCCGCTGGATATTAGCTCTAGCGAGCCTTGGTCCGTGCACTACTTGCTGATGGAGGATTTGGAGTTGGATCTAAACGGGAAAATAGCAGATCAGCTTCCATCAACGACCAGCGAGACGAAAATTGTCTGCGTTGGCCCCCTTTAAGTGTTTGTCGTGTCTCGAGGTAGGGGCTTATGGTGGATGTTTCTTTGTTGGAATCAACTAGAGCTCCACAATCTGGGATCTCAAGATTTATCTGAAGAAGACACACTTCCTACCTGCACATTTCAAACTGGTGCTTGGGAAAGACGGAGATCAAGTTGTGATGTACAAGGAGGTAGGGGTTCCGAGTCGAAGTGAGGATGTTTCGAATCATTTGGACTCACTGGCTGCAAGGAAGGAAATTGACTTGACACGACCCGTGAGGGGGGTGTTCAGCGATGGCCACTCGTGGCTGGACGTGCTGATTGTGGCCATTGATGATGCCGCTTTAGGCAAGCGTAAAGAGCGCTCTGAAAGCTTCGATGACGCCAGCCACCAGAATAATATCAGCCGACAGTTTGTGCTACAAAGTGTGCGGTCGCTTACACGACTTCGAGGGCTTTCGCATGTGAGGAATCAGATTTCCGACTTTGTGCCCAACGCTCCCGATACCATCGACTCGGCTGTTCGTGAAGGTTGGATAAACGTTGTCCGGGCTTACGGAGACGCATTACCATGCTCAGTCGATGCTATGGATGAAGCAGCAGCGCGAGGGCATCTTGAAGTGGTGAAATGGCCATCCCGAGTGGAATACACGTTACGGACTAGCTGGCGCTGTCGTTAATGGTCATCCTGAAGTGGTGGATTGGCTTATCGAGTATGGTCGCGACTAGGATTTCAACTGGAAGGCGTATGTTCGATTCGATTGCAGCGAAGGAATGCTGAAGCACTTGGAAGAGAAGCGCAAGTCGTATCCGACTACTTGTCCGATTGTGGAGGCGGTAGCGACTAGACGTCTCGATGAAGTAGAGCGTCTGCACTGCGATGCAAGTGCGTACAAGATCAAAGTTGCGATGGCTGAAGCTGCACGACACAATCAAGTGGAAGTGGTCAAGTACTTAATAAAAAGGTACAAGACATACAACACGCGCCTTGCTGTCGAGACGGCAGATGCAGTTGGCCAAACTGAAGTACTTGTTCATCTCTTGTGGAACAAGCCTGAGGACTTAGTGATTGCGGCATTGGAATCCGTTGCTAGACATGGTCGCGTGGATATACTCAAGTCCTTTGAAAACGATTCTGACTACGAGACGGACGAAGACTATGAAGATCGTCGGTATGAGCGAATGGAAGGACTCTACCGTGCCAGTGATGTGTTGGGTGAGGCCGCCAGAGCTGGACATCGTGGGGCTGTGCGATGGATTCTTGATGCAGCGAGAGTCGAAAGTAAGACCATTCATGTGATCGAGCGGGCCGTTCGAGACGTCCGACACGACGCAGTAGTGCTATTGTGTTCGTGCTGCACCAAGGAAGAAAGATACCTCACTCTTTACCGCGGGATATCGCTCAGAAGCACTCTGGACGCGATCAAGGCAATTTACGACGCGTGCTAACCCGAAAAACTGGCAGGTACTGCGGCAACACTGCTACAAAGGTTCAAGCTCCGCGACGAGGAGACAGTCAAGTTTCTACGTAGTGCATCAAAATATGAAAGCTTTCAGAACCACAAAACGCTGAAAAATTGAAAAATAGTCTTGTTTACTGTTACTGTATTGTTGTGTACGCCGAATAATAACTTGTCTCAAATTCAGTTCGAGAAAAAAACAATGAACTCAATTTTGATGTATGTTCTCCAATGAAAAACAGTTTGCCCTTACGAGTCCACTCCTCAACATGGAGAAAGAGTGCGTTTCGTCAGAACAAGAACATGCAAGAGATGGTGGAGATGTCGACGATGTGGAAGAGACACAAGACGAAAGCTAAATACAGTTTTCTAAACTCCTGAAGCCATGCTCAAAGCGTGGGTCCTTACTCAAAGAAGGAGGTTTCTTGAACTTGTTTAAGAAGCGACGAGAATTGCAGAAACGTGGAGAATGTCGCAGCTATTGGTGACATCGTTGACTTCTCTGCTTCAAGTTTTTCGTGCGAAAAGAGTTCGTGATTCTCTGCTTGTTGCCATACTGGAATGTAGCTGATCTGGAAAATTGGCCGTGAACTCGAGGATCCGAAGTAAGAAGACATTGCTAATGGAGCTTTGCGTCAGGCGGAAGCGATCGTGACTTTTTACGCGATGATGTCGGACCGTGAAAAAATGGTGAAAAACCTGACCCAATACGCATCGAAAAATAATATTGAATGGGTGCGCATGCGGGGTGTACAGGATATCACGAATGCAAGCGTAGCACCAGTAAACTGGAGAGCTAAAGATTCCCCCTACTTACCAGAGGTCGTAAACGGTTAACTGTACCCGTTCGGTTAAAGTTTGGCCGTGACCACGGACGCGTATGGTTAACCGAAAGCTTCTCCCTGGAATAATCGGACGAGTACGGATAACCGGTTCAATTAGTCAATTGGTTATGGTTGACCGAATACACGGGCAGGATGGTTATTTACAGTTTTTTCGCCGTTAATGATCCAGTGTTTTCGCGGTGTATCGATGCTCCTGGTACAACATTTAAGAGTACTGATGGTAGACCCTTCGATTCAGAACGAATTTTCAGACGTATTCCAGGAAATTTAACAATTAGTAAAATATACATTGAGCTTATTTCCGGTTAACCGATTGCAATTTTCGGCCACCCATGGTTGTCCTAATGATCCGTACGGTTGGCCGTGGTCGTACGAAACCTAGCCACGGTATGATTAACCGGAATTTTGCATTTGCGACCTCTGCTACTTAGTCTACGACATCTGACAAGATTATGAACCCAGACTTTTTTTGAAAAACTGATGGAAATATCACGGAAACTGAAGGACGATCGTCTGCTGCGTTGGAAGGATATTTCCCTACGCTAGTGCGTAACCAACGCCCGATTCGCATCAATTACTGCAACTTTGAGTGTCGAAATCTCTTGAATAAAGGTTGGATTATTTTTAGCCTAACAAAGAGGTCAAGTGGAAAGTTGGGAGCAGCGAAACGTGCATCAAAGAGATGTGAAGTGGGCTGACAACCTGTCGGCGGGTAGTTTGTGTGCCAAATGGGAGTACCGGACGGAACAGTTCGAATTTGCTTCCTGCAGTTGACCAAGGCTCGGAAACACGAGCGTGATGCAGACATTTTCTGGCAGCTCTCGCAGCGATTGGTAGAAGAATAGATGTACGCTACTTGTATAATACATGTATTAATACATGATGTTCCTGCATAGGTTTGATTGCCTTTGAGGACAAAATTTGAAATTTTCAAATTTGGTATATGGCGATTAAATTAAATTAAATTAAATTAATTAGATAAAGAAACCAAAACTGCCTAATAGGTGCTATTTGCGCACTTGTATGCCAGCTAAACCTCCTATCGAGCTTCTCCTTGGTATCAGATGCCTCACAGTCCTTGGTAGTCACGTAGGATTCAGGGGCGGCCAAAAAGGGAGGGGGCCACCACGACGTCTTATTTTTCAAGAAAAATGCCCGATTTGGGGTGATTTCCGCGGGTAAAAGGGCGAATTACAGGTAAGTTTCCCCACCCCTACCCCTCTATTTTTGCGATACCCCGCCCCTGCCTAGCGATGCTGGCAGCTTAGACACGCGTCTAGTTCGCTAGAATTATATAGCCGAAAGGGCTCGCAATGTCAGGCTGTTGAAGTAGAGTCAGAGCTGCAGGCGGGATCTGGCGTGTCGAACTCGAGGTCCGGAGTGGTCTGTGTGGCTCGATGTAATGGGGTACAGTCGAAGTGTATCCAAGTTCCATGAAGAGTGACGTGGCACTCTTGCTGGTCCATAGTCCATGGTACCAGTGGCTTTAGCAGCTAACCATTGGATGATTACATAGCTTCACTAGAGGTGACTTGTAGTTTGTATTAGAACCCAAGCTAAACTTACCTATAAATACTTCAGTCTCTAGTCTACTTGTCGAGCACCAATCCGTCCTCACTGAGGCCGGGAACAGGTGAATCTTCGTTCACCGGGTAGTAAATACTCTTAAGCATTTCCTCTGTGCAAGGAGCTCGTGTGCCTCACCACACTCGGAGTGCCGAAGGATAGGGAGAGCAAGATAGGATAAGTAACAACTCCAATCTCCCTCCCTCTTTTGCATCGTTAACCTCGTTAGCGTATCGACAAGAACTGGCACGGTCCGCGGACCGCAGTCCAATTGGTATTGAGCCCAATGCCCACGAAAGGGGCACTGGCAACACGTCTGATGGCCACACAGTGGCTGTCGGCGACCACGGTGCCGACAACATGGCCAAGATGGTGACGCCGATAGAAGGGCTGGCTGGACGCCTGGAGTGACTAGAAGAGTCGCAGTCGAACGTGGAGAGAAAGCTCGAGGGTGATGTTACGCGTGCGCGCAAAGTTGACCAACCGATGGCTCCACCGATGAACTCCAGTCTCTTCGCGTCTGGCCTCGGAAGCGGCGCGCGCATGCATCTGGACTCGCTGGCAGACCCGCCGATCACGCCACGCACGACGCCATCACGTAGACCTGTGGCGACTCCGTAATACTTTGGACAGCAGCAGCCGGAATATGGCATGACAATGTCGGAGCTTCAGCGCCTGTACGCAGCAGCGCAAGAACCGGGACCTGCGGGTTCGCCTCCACCGCCCCGAGGGGTGCAGCCACATGCAGGTGCCGGGCGATTCCCGGCACAGAACCAGAATGGAGGTGACGTCAGGTATCCTGACGTGAGGCAAAAGAAGCAGGTCATAAGGCTGTTTGATGGCAAAGAGCTGTATGTTGGACTAGGATCTAGATTCCCGGGATGGGGCCGCAGATTCGAGGGACATGTAAACATCGCTCAGTCGGTGTGGGGCTTCGCCTGGCCCGAAGATGTCAAGGTTGACTTGTTTGGTCATGACCTGTAAGGCACGGCGGAAAGATACTACAACAAGCAGGTCGTGGCCTGGTGGGGACAGCTACCCACATAGCCGTACGTTATGGAGAATGCGTTGGAGATCTTTGGACCAACATTACGCCTGCACAGGCGACGAGGCTGTTCATTGCGCCCAAGGACGCTATGCGCACGTGGTCCGAGAACTATATGTACTTGGTGGTGATATCTGAAGCGTGCAGAGGATGTGCGAACTACTTGGTACTCAACATTATCGTGCAGTAGGCGTCCGTAGACCTGCACACGGCCCTGGTGGTCAAGGTGGGCGGAACAAGGTCTTACTATCTGCAGCAAGCAGAAGTACTCGACACTTCGAACTGGAACCGGCCAGACACCGGAACCTGGGACGTGAGGTCGCCGCCGCCGTCGGAGACGGAGAAAAGAAGGAAACACGCCGATGTCATGAGTGCAACAAGGTCGGGCACCTCGGTACTGTCTATCCTTAGGGCGGCCGAGGCCGCAATGAACCCGATCTTACACTCGCTGTGGGCGAGGAGTCGGTTGAGGACGGCGACGTCTGAATTCTTGATAGTGGGTCGAGCAGACACCTAGTTGGAAACGAGTCGTGGCTCGAGGAAGTTGAGTCCTGCGACGACGTGTGTGTGCAGCCGAACGGGGAACCGCTGAATGTCACTAAGAAGGGCATGGTCATGCTGAACGTGATGGCGTGTGGTAAGGAGAAGTCGGTCAAACTGAACAGACGGGTACTTCGCTGCCGGAGTCGTGCACAATCTCATCTCGTACAGAAAACGCGGCGATAAAGAGTACACCCCGAACTACAGGAACGGAAGGCGTGTTGTGGCTGCCAAGATTGGAAATGACGTGGCGTTTGACGTCGAACTATGAAGGAATGTGGTAGTCGTGCGCGGGAGTGTGGAGAGGGCTCGAGAGCTCGCGTCTGACGTCATTGTGGCCTCACTGAGCGGGGGTCGGGCGTGGCTGAGGATGTGGCTAGTGCCGTGCAAAAGTCAAGCCTTGTGGACTTCCAAAGACGTCTCAGGCACCTCAACTATGACGCAGTTGAGTGTCTGGATCAGAAACTGAGCTCGGTCATCGAGATCACAGCCCATCGACGAGTAAACCGGCTGACATGCGCGCAAGTGAAACAGACGAAGGACTGGCAGTTGAGAAAGGACATGTGAGTGCACTCGCTGACAGAGTAGGTGGTGACATCTGCTCCGATCTCAAGGGCCCCACGACGTCAAGCGATCGGCTCGGGAACCGATACATGGTGAACTGCGTCGACCACAAAAGTAGCTACTGCAGAGTGTTTTTCGCTCGCACCAAGGATGCGGCGGCAAAGCCGTTTGAGCACTTCCCGGTCTACTTCGCGAAAAGATTCGAGTGCAAGATACAGGTGTTGAGGACTGATTCGGGTGGAGAGTACGAAAACGTGGATCGTTTCTGTAAAGCACGGGTGTGGCGAGGCAGAGGAGTGAAGCTAGCAGCCAGGCGAGCAATGGGAAGGTGGGGCGAATGCACCGTATAATCATGAATATGGCTGCGGTCTCCCCCTGGGCTTTTAGGGAGACGCAGAGCAATACGCTGCCTACATACTGAACTGGTCGCCGACTAATTCAAATCCACGACGGGCGTCACCACTACCACGGAGCCATGAGATTTTGGTCTTTGGCTCGCCTTGTACGGTCTACCAAGGCTCTCCGAACCATAACCTCTCGCACCGGGCCCAGTAGGGTATGATAATTGGCACTGGTGAGGAGATCAAAGGCTATAGAGTCTACCTGCTCAAGGAAAAGAAGGATATAGCGACGAAGCATGTTAAGAACATCTTGGACAAAACCCAGAACGAGCAAGTGCAACGGCTGTATCTGAGCGAGGAGGCTGATGCAGCTGAAAAGGAGCCTGCGCGTGAGTCTGCGAGGTCTGCCGAGGCGAAGAACGCTGGAGAGTCGCCCGTTACGAGTATCCGCGCGAACAGCGGAAGATATGCAGCAATAAGTCCCACACAAAAAAGAAACCCTGGACAAGGGAGCGACCAGTGACATGGTCGGTGGGGCGTCAGGCTGCGAGTTATGCGGATGAGTCCGCTCAGCAGGAAGAGAACAGTCGAGATGTCATGAACAACGTCATGGTCGTCGGCCCGAAGCACAATAGGGATGCTATGCGTAGCCGTCACAGGGAAGGCTGGATGAAGGCAATGACGGAAGCTCTCGAGGATCTGAATGCGAACGGCGTCTGGGAAGTGTGCGTGTGCCACGTGAAGTTCACGTGGCTTCACAGAGGGACGCAGATGGACTCAACGAGTGTCTGAAGGCGCGTCTGGCCGCGTGTGGCAATTAGCAAGAGTTCGGTGTGAACTATGGCATTACGCTCGCAGCTGTCGTCGGGATGACAAGTCTCAGGGGGATTCTGGTCTTGGCGAGAAAGTGGCATGCGCCCGCCAAACACAGTGATGCACCGAAAGCGTATGTGCAGGCGCATAAAGAAGAGGCGCGGAACCTTTTATCCGGATTCCGCAGGGAATGAAGGTCCCTGAGAAGATTCTGAGGCGTCTGGGAGTGACGTCCGAAGACGAGCTTGTGCTCGAACTGCGCAAGGATCTGTATGGTTGAAGCAAGTGGGCAGGTTGTAGAGTAAGCTCCTGCACCTCAAGCTGGTTGAAATCGGGTTGGTGCACAGTCTGGTTGATCTCTGCGAGTACTTCAGAAGAAGCGGAGGAGTCCTGGTCGTTGCGGGCGTCTACATCGATGATCGACTGGTTCCTGAGGCCGAGGACTATGCGGTAGATGCTTTCTTTGGGGAGATGGCCTCGCTGTCCGTCAAGGGATATCGGCAAGGCTCACAAGTTTCTCGGCATTAGAGTGACCTACGAAGACGTTGGTGATTACAACCTGGACTAGGAGCTCACGATAGTGGACTGTTGAAGGAGTTCGGGATGGAATTGGCACGCGGCGTGAGGACACCGATTGGTGAAGAGTGGAACGGCGTTCCGGAGACGGGTGCTGAAGTGTTACCGGTCACGGGACCTGCGGGTACGGCCACGGTATTCAGGTTCCGATCTCTGGCTAGTAGGCTCCTGTGGGTTGCGAGGTGCACAAGGCCTCGCGACGCACGCATTGTCCGACCGTGGCCGACTGGAAGCTCGCAAAGCGCGTTGTCAGGTACCTGGCTAGTACCAAGGGATTGCGTCTGCGGATGCAAGGTTATGGAAACGCTCGTATGGAGGTGGAGCTGGAGGTGGTCGGCTACCGCGACGCGGAATTTGCCGCGGACAAGCAAGACAGGACGTCTGTCACTGGAAGTTTCGCGACCCCAGACGGCATGGCCGTTGGGTGGATATGTAAAAAGCAGGGCGGCGTGTCGTTGTCCACTATGGAGGCGGAGTATACGGCAGCGTCCGTGATCTGACATGAGTTGCTGGGGATTCGAGAGCTCTTGAGAGAGCTGGGAGTGCTGTGTGTGCGGCAATTCGAGCTGCGCTCGCGCAGTTGGAAGGCGGGAAGGCGTCCTCGAAGGCCAAGCCCATTGATGGGCGAATCAAATTTGTGGTCTTCTACACGAAGGAAGGAGTGCTGTGGCCCTGGTACTGGGAACGTAAGGAGATGTCGGCCGACGTGTTCACGAGGTACTGGCTGCACCGTGGCTCGTCAAGTTACGAGTACTCGCGGGACTGCCCTAAAGGAAGATCGGATGAGCACGAAGGGTCGCTCTACTCGATGAGGAGGAGTGTTGAAGTAGAGTCAGAACTGCGGGCGGGATCTGAGGTGTCGTGCGTCGAGCAGCTGCTCTGGACCCGGCTACAGGCGACTGTGTGGCTCGGAGAGCCGAATGATAGGGAGAGCAAGATAGGATAAGTAACAACTCCAATCTCACTCACTCTTTTGCATCATTAACCTCGTTAGAGTATCTACAAGAACTGGCACGGTCGGAGGACCGCAGCTCACGTATGCTTCGGAACCTAGATAAGAATAAGCCGGAATGTGGCCCGTGTTTCTATTTGCTAATCACCAGAGCATATCTGAGTCTAAAATAGAGACAGGGAGGCTAAATACAGTAAGTCCCCACCTAATCCGGAATTGCGACCAGGCAAGTACCTTCCAGAGATAGTTACAGAGTGCAGTCGAGATTTGAAGAATGTACTGACTTAAACTAGAAGTGGAGGGAAAGTGTCGTCTAGCGGGAAGCGTGGATGCATGCATCGGTTGATAGGCTACAGCACTAAATGAAAGGCTGACAATGAACATTATTTATTGCAGTGGCATGCTACGTGTACGTTCATGTGCTTCATTCTGCATTCATCATGGCCAGCGAGCCTCACTCTAAGAAGCACTACGTGCGTCAGGGCATCACAAGCTTGGGACGCAACTACACCAGAGACTATCAGGAATTGCTGGAAGCATTCAGGTACAACTATTAATACGTCACTCAATTTGCGACAAGTTTAGATTAACTCAGTACATTTTGCATCTATGTGCGAATCTAGCCACCTCGCAGTCTTTATTGGTCCCACCTTTCCGGATTAGGTGGTAGGAGCTATTATTAAGTAATGATTAGAAACCATAATCCCGTCCGATTTACAAACTGATTATGATGTTCCTGCTTTGATTTTCCGAGTGAAACCTGCACTGATCACGAAGCAATAAATCTTGGTCTATTGGTTTGCGAGATATGAGCTTGACCAAACTACATGTAGCGGAACTCGCACTAAGTCCGGCACTGGATCCTTGTAGTGTTTAGGAAATCGATATTAATGTTTACCTTGCTGCACTTAACACACTCTTGAAATCCCAGAGGTGGGCTGATCGCTCAGCCTAATCGAATCTTTGGCGTGAACAAAGCGACCGACGGCCCCAGAAAGAATGAACCTAAAGTCTTCATCGGAACTGGATTTGCCGCCCGCTTCCACCTATCGGACAAATGGCTCCATTTCGAGTCTTTCCTACGTTATGAGGATTTTTTCCTAGTGACGAAGTGGTGATTTTTCGCAAACCACCAACCGTTTATGTGCACAACAATGTTGCGGTGTCGTATGTTATGTTTGTGTCAGACTTTCATTCGTGCACTTGCCTCTTGGCCATGACGTCTCCGTTCCACAAAGTGGTGCGCAAAATCTCGCACAAACTGGACGAGTATGAGGCGGCGGTGGTGGACCGCTACACTGCCGTGGGGGAGAACCTGACACAGACGCGAGTGCGCGTCAAGAGAAGCCTGGACAGCCAAGAGAAGAAGCTCTCGGACAAGCTTGAACACTGCGAAGCCGCTATTGTCAGCAGTTATACCACGATGGGGGAGCATTTGACGCAGACACAGGAAAGACTCAAGGGCAAACTCAACAGTCAAGAGCGGAAAATCTCCGAGAAGGCGGCGCATCTCTTATCAAAGCCTGGAGTACCGAAGATGCTACGTAACAAGCTCAGTGGCGAGTGTCTGGCCATTGAGGCAGAGCCATTGGACTCTCAAGGAAGAGTCAACAGTTCCAAGGAGTCTTTTGACCCCCAAGAGCCAGGGAAGGACTCGTTTGATGACCAGAGTACCGTCACTTCGGATTTGGAATGTTCCTATACGGAATTCTACACGGACGACTCGATCATCAACAAGGCTCGGATACCTCGCGAGAAGGTGGTTCTGCAGGAGTTTATTAGTCGTGGAGCGTTCGGCAAAGTGTACAAAGGAACGTACGATGGCCAACTGGTGGCTGTGAAGACGATGAGCGACGTGGATTCGTTCGTCAAGGAGGTCAAGATGGCGTGTACCATGAGCCACCCGAACATTGTGCAGTTCATTGGTGTGGCGTGGAATTACCGCGAAGACTTTTGTTGCGTGATGGAGTACATGGATGGAGGAGATTTGCGAGGTCTGCTGGATAAATACGAGGAAGAGAACCGTCGCACGGGCTTCGACGCTGCCAAGATCACGATCGCGCTGCACGTTGCTCATGCTCTGGCCTATTTACACTCTCGCGACGTTCCAGTGATTCATCGTGACCTGAAGTCGAAGAATATCTTGCTGAACGAAGCTCTGGGTGCGAAGTTGACGGACTTTGGCGTCTCACGGGAACGAGTGGACCGAGCGATGACTGCAGATGTGGGTACATCACTCTGGATGGCTCCGGAAGTGATGATTGGGAATGCGTACGATGAGAAAGCAGACGTATTTTCGTTTGGCGTGGTACTGTCCGAGTTGTCGATGCATTCAATGCCTTACTCCCACGCCAAGCGTCCCGGATCTAATCAGCAATTGTCTCCGTTGGTTATTCTCCATCGAGTAGTAACGGGAACGTTAAGCGTGGAGTTTGCGGATACTGTGCCACAGACAATGGTAAGACTGGGTCTTGCGTGTGTATCCATGGATCCTACGAAAAGACCGACAGCATCCGAAGCGATGCGTGTACTTCACGCCGTCTTAATGCAGGAAGTATGAGATTAGATACTCTTCGAAAGCTAGGTCAACTGAAAGACCCAGTCAAATCGCAAAAATATTGAGAGTTACGGCATCTTATTGCCATCCTTTTAAGAACTACCGGTGACTGTTTTCACTGAAAACGCTCTCTTGTTGCTTAACGTTTGGCTGGCAGATCCAATACAAGCGCCAAGTCATTTTTCTGCGTACTAAAACCTCATTTTAACTGGGGCAACAAATGTTGGGAACACGATTTCACCCACCAGGCCTATTTTCATTTTTTGTATGTTTCAGAACTCTATAGAAACTCGACTTTTTCGCTTTGTTGCGAAGTCTGAATGTGTTTAGCATCTTTCTCGCAAGCTTTTCGGATGGACACACGTCATAATTTGCCTTGGTAGCGATATCGTCAGGAAAAAAGGAAGGAAATCTCATTTTGGTGCAGCACAAACACAATTGTGCCACTACAGCACATCGTGTTCGCCGTCTCGGACGACCTGCTCGATCACCTGAATGATCTTGTTTTCGTCATTCACTACCTCAAGAATCCAGCCCACAGCCTCACGGTGTCCAGTTCTGGCGGCCTCCCTCAACGCATCACCGCCATGACAGAGCTCCTGCATACAGGAGAGCTCTTCCACTTGATCGTATGGACGCTCTTCATAATGGTACCGGTAGTAATAATACCCTATTGAGAATCGTCTCCACAGTACTTAAGTACATCCATGCGACCATGTCTAGTGGCAACTAACAGTAAGCCCACTCCCAGCCACGAATATGTATCCCCGAACACATCCCTCACAGTTCGCGTCAGGTGAACCTCCTCGTTTGCAGCAAGTGAATCCAAACGATTCATCACATCTTGACTTCGACTCTGATTCGCTACTGCCTTGCACAGTAAGAATTGATCCCCGTTTTTCGCAAACACCAGTTTGGAACATGTCTGTAGGGAGTTTGTCTTCGTCAGCTTGACAATAAAACTAGAAAAAAATGGTCGTTTTCGTCCTGGTAAATCAGAATCCATCAATTGTGTCGCATCAATCTCGAAAAAATGGTCATGATGGTTCCATTTTCCTAGACCATGACCCGATAGGGTCAAAGCACGTAACAATTCGAAGTTGGTGTAGATGGTCACCTTCTGGCCGGGTCAGATGTGGTCTCCAATGGCCTTCACCTTCGGCGCACGCGTTTCGACGTCGCATCCAGCGAGGAGTTCCCAGTGGCGGACCCCGTGG